>CM031239.1:1025998681-1026191181 GCA_018340775.1 Taxus wallichiana var. yunnanensis
ACAAAAAAGTTACACTCACATAGAAATATGTATTTTCTTTCACATCCATTTCACATATAAATGGTAGAGAAAAATTACCTTAACAATTCATGCAAACCAATAAAAATCTATTTTTGTGATACTTATCTAATATGATCTATGTTGTAGCTCGAGTCCACTTCATATTTGTTTTTCAAAATATGAGTTTTCCAAAATCACCTATCCTGAAATGTGCTAAATACATTCCTAGAAACACACCTATCAAATGACTATTGTTTGATGTATTATGTGTAAGAAAAACTCACAATGATTTCAAAAGTGTAATGATACTTTTGTAACTATTTCATTTTGATGAATTAGAATATAGTTAAATTTCAATAAATGTCTATTATTCCACTTGAAATGTATATTTAGAGAAAGGAATGAAAAATAAAAGTCTACATGATATAGATATCCCTTGCTCAAAACTAGATTCTATTGACTAAATTGCCTTTTTGTTTCACTTGTCATATTGATGGTTTTGGAGTTTAGGTTTGTATTCATGATTCCTTTATTTTAAATTACAATCATGTTGTTGTTTTTATGATTCTAACACATTCATTTCTATGTTTTTCATTTAAGTACTAAACGATAGGTTAAATTATGAAACCTTACATGTATTTTTGAACCCTTTACTTTTCAACATTTTGAAAAAACTATGCATTATTTGGAATTTTTTTCTTCACACTCTATAAAGATTAAAACCATCATCACTCAATAGGTATAAGATATATTTTCAATTGTTGACCCATTATGTATTTATAGTCATTTTTCAGTTTACTATTGTATCAAATTTTATATACCTTAAGGATCGATTAAGGTAGATCCCTTAATGAAAAAATTAATATCTTTTCAAATTTCTTCATATGTAGATCCAAATATTTAAGGATTAATTTACATCTCTATATCCAACAACAACATTGAATATGCTTTTGTTCATATTTTAACACATGAATATTTATTTTGACTACATAAACATCATATCTTTAATTTCATTTAGTTAGTTTGGTTTATAGTTTTTAAATTTAGATTTATCATACTACTATTGCTTAGATGCATTTAATAGATTAATATTGAATAATGCATCATTAAATATTTTCTCTTTTTGAGCATTAAGGTTACAACTTGAGAAAATATTCAATAAAGTGTACGGATATTTAAATTTAATGTGTTGTAGCTTAAATTGCTTGATGGACAAGAAATTTGCATGGATAGTTTCCACGGATGGTAATCTACTACATAGTCTCTACTATTTATATTTTCCTTTTAAGGCATTTAACTTCGAGATTTTTTTACAAGAGCCCCAAACACTTAAATGATCCTATCGTCCTCAATATCTTCCGCACTCCATTACCTATGTTCAATTCAACATCCACTATTCCAAAATAATATATAACCTAAAACAAACTTTGATTCTTGTATATATTATCCTTTAGTAACACTCAATATAGTTAGGTATAATCTGTTGCTCATTAATCTTCGCCGTCACATTCATTATTTTACTTGTCCTTTTTCCTAAGTAAATTTTATGCAAAATACTATTCTTATAATTATTGTTAATTTCAATCTTATCGATTCAATTATCTTTAAATTATATTGAGAAGCTGGCTCATATATTTTGATTACTAGTATAGATATTTTATATACATCTAGCTAAAATACATTGAGAGATATCACTCTTAAGGTTCTTATTTTTGAATCTTACACATAACACATTGATTAAAAACTTTATTAGTGTACTCTTCCCCAATTTCCCATTGACTAGTGACACATGTCATCATTCAAGTTGTACCACCATGTCGGACTCAAAAATATTTCAAAATTAGGCTCCAAGAACACTTTGTATGACCAAGATATTACATTTTTAAATTTACGTCTCCAATCAAAAAGAAGAAAATTCTAAGTGATTATCAAACGAATGCCAAATTTAAACCTGAAATTGCTATGTGATAATCAAATGATGGTAATCAACATCTCCATCAATTATAATATAATATCCTTACGTATATAATAATGAACACCAATTTTATGTTTCAAAATACTCCCCCACAACCAAATAAATATCAAATTTAAAATTAAATACGTCAGATTATGTACAACTCCCGACATTACATTCCACCAATACTAAATTATTATATAAATCCCATCAACATAATAATCTAATGCTTACCAATCATAATATAATCTCTTTATATAAATGATTGAGTGGATATCGTAACAATATATAGTATGATGCAATACTAAGTGTCTCCTAATTCTAATTTATTGCTAACAAATCTTAACATAGAATGCATAAATGAGTAATGATTGATTGACATATTAACAAGGTATAATTAATTGTGCCACTAGCCTAAATCAACAAATCGTCACACCAATATATCATGTTTGTTGAAATAGTTAAATTCTGAAAATCTCTTCTCGAGATCCCACCATCTTTAGCGTGTTCATTTTGTTATTTTACACAATTTATGCAATTGGTTCATGATTTACTTTATATAAATTAGAATAGTGGGACGTGCATTTTAACGGGGCAAATAATGTGACTAATACTTCACCAAATGAATGGAACACGTGTCATAAGACTATAGAGAGTCCCATTCCATTATAATCTTTTTCTTGACTATGGCAAAGATATAAGAATGAAGGAGCTTAATGTGTTGGTATGTTTTGGAATCGTTTCCAGTTGATATAAATATGTCTTTTGTGGGTGTTTTACACATTGTAGGTGTTGGGTGAGTAGTTACTTAGATATATAGAATGTTATTTTGTAAGTTGTGAGGTCAAATCTTTTGAAATAAGTCATTGAGAATGTACTAGTAATTTATTTTCATTCTATAGGAATAAGAACACCATTCTATCATATTCGTTTTTCTAAAATGGTGAGATCTATGAAATGTAAAATATCACTACCATTTAAACTTTTCCAAAATTTATATATAAATATTAATGATTGAGTGAGATATTAGAATAATACCTACAATTAATCGTACTAATATTTTGTTGTTGTTGTCACTTAATACATATATACTAAGTATATATAGAAATAGAAATAAAACCTTATTCTATCATATTCTTTTTCTCTAACATTTTTGTTGTTGTCATCTAATACATATATACCAAGTATATACAGAAATAAGATTAGAGAAGAATCTCTACTTCTATTTTTGTGTTAGTGAAATTTCTAAATCCCTGAGATCATATAAAGGTAAACTATAATAATTGCAATAACATACACGTTAGAAGAGAATCTACACATAAATGAAAAAAATCTCCTAACAATCAAAGATAAAATTTTTTTAAAAATGTAATAAACAAACACAAGTCTCATAAATATTACGTCACCTTTATTTGAAATGTTAAATTCATTAAAATCAGGAAATCTCTTCCCACTATCTTTCTCATTTTAGAAAGTGCCTTCCATTTTATGCAATTGATTTAGCTTTAATTTTAATGGAACAAGCATAAAAATAATAGGAAACCCCACTCCATCATATTACTTTTCCTTACTGCGGCAAAGATATAAAAATAGGAAACATATTCCTTTTCCCTGAGGTGGCAAGATCTACCCAATATAAAATATCACCTGTCACGGGCATTCCACGACGTTTGCTTAAAAGAACCAGGCTAGCCAAATGATAGCATCCAAAGAACTGGGTAAGCAGTATAAAAAGAAAAAGCTAAGAATAATATATTTTCTACTTTGTAGAGATGTTCGACCTGCAGTGCAATGGATGGGGTAACAATTTGGTCCTGTTCACCCGCTCCACTATGTGCTTTTACTTTAAAAATCATGGGATGGAGACTGCTTTTAGGTGCACATTAATATAACAAAGTGCAGGGTCAATTTTCAAAGCACCGTCATTCTCATTATGGCCAATCATAGCATACACTAGGAGATTCTCTTCCAATTAACCCTAAATGCTTCACATGCAAGCCACACTATTGCAGAACTCAGAACAAAATATTAATTGATCCCCATATTCCACTGGAAGTTTCAGCATCATCTTCTAGAATGCTGTTTGTTTATCTGTCTAGGTTATATATAAATATGGGAACTACTTTAGCAGTTCATATTCCACTTCCACAAGAATAAGAATATGGTTGACTCTCTAGGGAAGCCCAGTTTGAAGATTTCAGTTTCATGGATGGTGATGATAAATTGAAATCTGTAAATCTGGGTTCCCCTTGAGAATCATGAAGCAGGCCTGCACACTTTTATCACTGGAAATTATAACAATTGGGTATGGATTTCTCGCAGAATTATGGGTATGTATATTATGATATAGTTACATTGTTAAAATGGTTTCTTATATTCTGATATTTTGATTTTTTTAGTATGCAATTATAAGTTAATTGTGTTGGTATAGTTTTGGATTATAGAGGGCATTTAGTTGTCCAGGTCTTCTTTGGGCAATATAAGACCATGTTGATGTTGGAGTTGATCTCCATCCCTGACTGTCTTTGAAATTGTTTCATATGGAGCATTGGCGAGAAGATAATCTTGAATTATGAATGTTGAGCATTGGCAAAGTCCAATTACATCTTAAATAGTCTTGTTTGTTATTTTTTCACTTTATCTTTTACATATAATATTTTTACAAGAACCAGAAGAAACCAATGCCATAACATCAATATTCAATTTCATCCAGCAACCTAGTAATATCTCTTTCATGTTTACCAATATACTCTCGAAAAAGATAATCCTATCCATCAAGTGGGTTAGCTGAAATATTGACTAGTAGATAGAATATTTAACAAATTTTCTGCGTATTTTTCATTGGCTGTTCAATATTTTCGAGTGCTAACAGATGTGATTTTGAAAATATTTCAAAAATACAATACACAAAATATCAAGCTTAGATTAATTGACCTAATATATTAAGATATTGTTACAATCAATTAGAACTATTTTTAAGAGTTTTGTTTTTTTTTTGGGGATAAATATTAAAAACAAGTAAAGCATGTCACTCTTTTCTATATGGAGATGATATCAAATGTATGAAACGACGACTCAGCTTAAAGATTACTTAAATTTGTAAGGTTGACTTGTTAACTGACTAATGAAAAACACCCCCAAAAAAAAAAATTAGTAGACAACGCAGTGGCTGGTCAACAAATCAACCTTACAAATGTACATGGTAGATACATTCTTCGTGAAACAACTATATGGTTCTACAACATTAATTTTTGATTGTAATCTTGTAACTATTTTATTAATTTCTTATTTACTATTTCAATAAACTGTTCAAGTGATATTAGAGCAGATTCAAGATATCTTCTAGAGATGTGTATAGTTCAAATGGTTTATATATGTGTTAGACAAGGTTAATCTTCATCAAATAAAAGCCGTAGCAGATGAAAAAGACTAGGAAGAGGCAGAGACAGGAACAATGATAAGCATGAAGGAGGTAATCCCCATTTTGATCAAACACATTTTCAATACATTGTTGTAGAAGATATAGACACTATGGGTTTGAATATAGGATTTAACATATTTTGTATGAGCAACCAAGGGCTAATTTTGTAGAAGAAAATTAAGATATTGGTTCACGGTTTTCAGTTGTAATGGACAACCAGGGAATTTTTATAAGATATTTGGCTTATAGAAAATAATTGTACCAAGTACCAACCATATGAATGGGAATTATAAGGTTCATATATATCCTCCCAATTAGATTAATCTCTCCGCTCCCAAGTGCAGGTTATAAACAGAGCCAAAAGAAGTGAAAACGAGTTAATTTTTGAGGTTTATTATGCATATAAACTAGAAATATTTTTGTTTTGAGTTGGGTTGCTAGTTGAAAAAGGGGTAGATTATAATTCCAATAAATTCCAGTATTATTGGAAAGAGAATGGAATAAAGAACAAGTTGACAGCAACTTAATACAACAAACAAATATAGAGGAGGCATAGTGAAAAAATAGTTGAAATTGCTTGTTGTATGATTAAGAAGGGTGGGTTTTTCAAAATCCTTTTGGAGTCATAGCTGCTTCATTTTATTTGTTAAATAGGGTTCTACAAAGAGTAAGAGGCAGGCTTCAAGCTGAAGAAAGCCCTGTGTGTCTCATCTTAAGATGTTTGGCAGCATCTTTTATTATGTTCCTGAAAGAAGAGTTGACAAAAACTTGATGGTAAAGATGAAAACGTTTATTTCATCCGTTACTAAAAGGATAAAAAGGGTCATATAAGCGGTTTAATCTAGTGACAAAGAAAGTGATATAATCAATCGTGATCTAATATTTAGTCAAGAGGGACTGTGGTAGTGGTAAGATGTACAAAGAGAAACAAACAATTACGGAAATACATAGTCATCACAAGATGACATCACTTTTCGTCCAAAAAGCTTAAGTTGTAATGGTAGTTTTATTATTTTTTCAAAACTTCATTGTCGAATCCAAATGACTGTCCAACATCAAGCACAAGTCCCAGGAGAAATTTATACAATAACTATTGATAACTAGGCGTTAATTTCACTTCAATCTCTAATTCCAGTTGAACCATGCTTTTAAAAAATTGAAGATGCAATGATGCATAGAGTTTAGCTGGAAGAAACGGCTGAAGAAATCGATTGAGCAGAAAGAAATGTAGTTTGTTCATGGAAATTGGTTCGAGGATGTCATAGGATGCAAATGGATTTATAAAATAATGAATGAGGTACATAGATGGATCAACTCGAAGACCTACTTGAGAAAAGATTGGTGGCGAAGGGGTACTCACAACCACCATGTATATATTTTATAACATGAAATATTTGTTTCAGTTGTAATGTTGGATAAGTTACAATGACTCTTTTTGTGGTGTGGTTTTGGTGTTAATAGCTCAATTAAAGGGAATTTTTTTCAAGTCAAGTGAAATGGAATAGATGATTATATTTGTAACAATGGATTCAATATAAGTGAGAACGAGTTAATTACATATAGATTATTTAGATTGATGATGGAAATAACAAGTAGTTGATCATGGATGTTTTTAAAGTAGTAATGATAAGTTAATTTGGGGTGAAAATTTTGGAGTTCAAGGATGTAAGAGTTTATTCATCACATGTGTTTGTAACGTTGGTGATCAATTAACAAATCATAAATCTTTCTAAAAAGTGGCAACAAACTCATTGATTGGTTGATTCAACCAAATTTACTTGCAAACATTTGCAATATTTAAGCCGCATGTTTAAGGATTATTTCTCTCAATGGTGTTTAGACAATTAAATGATGCTATTTTTATTTCACAAGAAAAGTATATAGTTGATAAGCTTTGATAAGTTCAAAAGAACAAATTGCGATTAATTAGTTAAGGATGATGTAGCAATATTTATTTATTTATTTATAATTGTATAACTTCCAAGAGATATTTAATTTGAATTGAGGGTTTCGAATCTAATATGGAATAGTTTGAATTTTGGACTTTTAGATGTAAAAAAATAGCAATAATTTTAGAAGATTACAAGTATTTTTAAAAATATTAAAATAGAAATTATATAGTTTATAATTGTTTTATTTATAAAAATGAATATTTTAAAATCTATTTTTATTTATTAAAAATAAAATTTCAATCTTTGAGATAATAATTATATGGATTAAGTGTAGAAATCACTTATTTGTTAAGCAAGCGTCAAAGATTGAAGAATATATATTCTACTTGACAAAATTTGATCCTTATGACCATAAATGACCTAAACAACTATACCAACAAACTATACAAATATAGAATTTAAAAAAAAAAAAAAAACCCTTGTAAAACATAATAATAATAATAATAATAAATTTTATTTATAAGAAACTTTGACTAAATTTATGGAATAACCGTATTGAAAGGTTGGAAATAATTTTTTTATATGATTTATTCTTAAATGTTTACATTTTTAACCTTGTTGAAAAGAAAGATTTTTAATAATAAATTTCTTACTAAAAGTTTATCATTTAATAAGAACATTGAATGACATTTGTTTGGAGTTCAGTAGTGATTGATAACAATACATAAAATATTGTAACTAATATAGAAGGGGAAGAAGCTTGGAAAGTTCTTTTGCAACATGGCATCATTGATGGCTCCCCTTATGGCCACTTGGCTTGGAAAGGCATTGTCTTCACCAATCTTCTCATTGCCCATGTCCCGATAAAAGTGGTTGGCACTTTCGTGCTCAAAAGTATTTAAAAATCCTAGGAGCAAGTCAAATCATGGATTTTCTGGAATGGTAATGGCTTTCGTAATGGTCTTTCATGAACAACCACCATTCCATGTGGTGGTCTCTAGTCATTGAAATCCAGGATTGTTTCCTTGTCGAGGTTCCTTCGATACCTGTGCTTTCTCTTTTCAAGAGAGGAATTCACATTATCCAAGACCTCTTTTGTAAATGTGCTCATTCTTGGCATCCTTGGAATGAGCTCAAGGATAAATTCAAATTAGCTTTGCATGATCATGCCATTACCAATGATATAATCTCCATTATTCCTGATCACATGATCCAAATTATCTTTGTTCTTCCCTCTCATCCTTGGTGGATGGATTAGAAGTGGTATGTGGACACCCCATTCTAGAATTACTCTATTGGCAAAGGCTATGCTTGGCTTTCACCTCATTTTCCCATGGTTGGAAAACTCAACACCCAATGGGGATTATAATCTTCCCCATCCAGTTGGAGAAGTAGATTTGTTATTATCTGCTCCATCGGTGTGGACCCAAAAATTTATCATTTTCTGTGGTGTTTTCTTCACCAAGACCTTTCGATTGGTGTCTTTCAAGTTAATCTTTGTGTTTCAGCACCAAATGCCCTTTCTTTGGCCACTTGGAAACCTTGTCTCACTTTTTTTTTTTTTTCATATTTTTGCAAATCCCAAAAGGCTTTGAACTGGATTCATTCATTCTTTCTCCCCTATCAAATAGAATGTCTTACCTAGAATCACATTCTTTTAGGAGATAATCCTAGAATGCCTCACAAGTTTTCCCGATTTGGCATGCTTTTAGAGGGGAAATTCTCTTCTAAATTTGGAAAGAATGGAATTCTTGTTTATTTGCTAATGTTGAAGCTAGCCAACAATTATCTATTTAAATTTTGTTTGTTTGATTTATTCTTCAGAAGATAAAAAACAATGTGTTGTGTGCAACTATAATATTTTGTTGTTTTATTCATTTTTATTATTATAATAAATCATAAATCCTCTCTACTTCAGGTGGTAGCTATTTTTTTATGAGTGGATAAAAATCAATAAACAATGGACTAAACAAGTTTAATTATATGAACTAATCTATGCTTGTACTCAACCTAGTGACCTCTTGTTATTCACTCTACTTTCTTATCACCTCTACTATGCATGTTTTTTTGAATAATCTATGTTAATGATTTAAATTATCAATTAATACATCGACATTTTCAAATTTTGAATTGGGAATAGTATTTCGGTATTTACCAACATTTTCTTTTCTTTTGTTGTATATTTTTAGTCAAATAGGAGGATTGGAATTTGACACTTAAAAGATTTTAAGAGTATTTTATAATCAAAAGAACTAAGAGATTTTGAATCTAGTGACTTCAAAAAAGATTTGTAAGTAGCCCTTTTTCCATTTAATATACACTCTATATGTATAAATATACATATATATGTATATATAGTAGTATATTGGCCATATAGTAATGTTTGATCCCAGTTTTTTTTTGAATATATTTTTTCAAGACTCGATACAATAACACAACTAAATGTATTTTATATAGATACATATATTGTAAATATATATATTATTATGTTTATTTTTGTATACTTATACTACACTAGCATAGCTAGATAGGTGCCTCAAGATTGATATCTCTCGATGTATTTTAGATAGATGTATTTAAGATATCTATGTTAGTTGTCATAATCAATGCTAAAGTTCTATATGAGTGATAATAATTCATTATACTTTATAGACGTTTCAAATATTTCCATCAAATATAATAATTATGAAATATATTTATTATATTGCATGATCTAGATGCTTACTTTTGGCATGAAATTAGTCATTTGCTATAATGTTAGTGTACTTACCTGTGTAATATTTGTTGGTGATTGGTTTAGATTATATTTTTATTTGTATATGTTTCCAAGTGTTTGTTCAACTTTTAATGTGTTTTATTTGACTTTGGATGTTTAGACCATTTTCCTTTTTTTTATTTCTTTAGTATCTTAAATTTGAACAAATGTCATTTGACAACTATCCTTGACATTTACCTCAATCCTAGTAATCATCATGCACTTAAATAAGTAATTCATATATGCATCTTTCTCAATTTAACACTCCTTACTCAAAGTAGGTCACGCTTGTTAGTCATAATTGACAAATAAAACACACCCTTTTTGAATATGGAAAACATATTTAGACATTTTACCACCTTCTTGGTGACATAATTCGATTTTCACCTTAGTGCAAAAATTGTTTGATAGTTTTTTCCTAAGGTTGACAATTTTTTCTTAAGGCCAATGGTTTTGTCCTCCCCTCTCTTAACGGTCAATTAAATTCAAATGTAGGAGTTATTTTACTCAATCTAGTATAAATTGAGCTAAAAATCCATTCACAATAGTTACTAAAAATTCAAAATCACCCCACCCATTCAAAGGGCCTATTGTCTCACAAATTTAGGACTACTTAAGAGATCACAAATAGTGCCCTTAATTGCTAAATCTTCTTCTCAACTCCTCTCAAACACATCATCCAATAATAAGTCTACCTACATAATATATGGATGCCCTAGGAATTTTTGCAAACCTATATTCTACACAAAAATTATTGCCAAGTTTTGGAGGTCTTTTCAGGTATTCATTACTAAACACATTACTATAATTGGAAATTTTGCACATATTCACCAAGAGGGATAAACTCATTGGTATGATGCCTCTTTGAAGTATTGCTATCTAGGTAGTTCTCAATAAAGAGGAAGGTAAGAAAGATTGATTACTACAGACTAACCTTGTTTAGATATTCAAGGAAGAGGGTTAGGGTTTTAAAGAAAGATTAAGAAAGATAAATCCTAATTTGTTACACAATTGTGATTGTGGAATTTCATATAGAAGAAATGAAGATTATGACACAAAATCTCACAATTGTAGAATTATAATCTAGAAAAACCATGTACATGATAAAACCTAGACACTAAAAATAAATTTCTCAGGTAACTTTACCATGTACATGTGAATTAAACTCCCTTTGGATTTAGTTCCCTATATTTTATGAAAACTTGAAGAAACTTTAAATAGATTTATTGCAAACTTTTATATCACTTTCATTTTTGTTTCAGCAAAATTTGGGTGAATATGTTCTAAACCCTAACTTCTAAATCTAACTTTCTAGAATTTGTACATGAAATCATATAATTGCAATACATGAATTTAAGATTATTTATTTTCTTTCATTTATTGAATTTCTATTTGAATGCATATATAACACATAGATAATAAATCTTGATGTGGAGAACCCTAGTTTTGATAATATATATTAGTGAACATGTTTATTTAAAATTACACAAAAATCCTATGGCTTCGCACCTAATACCTAGGGTTTTAGAATACTAATTTCTTTATTGATAGTATCATATCTAATAATATCTATTTTATGGTTTTTCAAAACCATAATTAGATTTTGCATCATTTACATCATCGTAATGACTAATATTTACACAATGACAAAGGAATACATTGTAGTCAAGATGAATGAGCTCAATATGTGACTATAAAAACTTATCCTCTTTGATCATTATATCATGTCGTGTGATTATGCTCTATATTTAATGTACCATATTTCTATTGTAGAACCTCTATTTGAAACATAAGCCCACACATATAACTTCATTGCAACATGTTCCTTAACGCAAGTCACCTCGTAAGAGAAAATTCCATGTCTTACCAATAAATACTTAACTACATCAACTACACTTTTTGAATACAATCTGATTCAATTACAAACATCTTTCTAACTCTACATTACCAAGTCATATAGTCCCCAATTCGATCATAAGACATTTTTACACTTGCCCTAATGTTCTATAACTATTAAATATTGTATCAAAATATTAAGAAAATCCAAGATCTCACCAATGACCATATTATTTCCTTCACTATCAGTTCAAGTGTTACATAAATTGATTTCAATTTCACTTAGTCTAACCCTACTTATACACCCTTTACACATGGCATGCCTATGTGATGCAGGAGCATAAATTTTAAAGGCCATAACTTTTGATCGACCATTGGATAGTCTTTAAATTTTCCAGGGTGGTAGATCTTCACTAGTAATATGCCATGACTAAAAATTTCATAAAGGATGTTTCTATTTTGACATATTTTCAGGTCCTTATTCCTTCGTCTAGTGGTCTAAAATTGGCTTTGAATGATTTTTGCTTTTGTCTAGGATTTAGAGTTTTAATAACTTTTGCTATGTTTTAAATAATAAGTTGAAATTTTGTTTAAGCCTTAATTTATGAAGGAATATTTTATACACAAAATTTGGGGCCCATCCGAGGTGATTTACTAATAGGTATTTTTTTGGCATTTTAGGGTGTTTTAGAGCTAATGTTGAATAAAAGGAAGATTGTAATGATGTTAAAGATTAGTGTGGATTTTGGAATGAGAAGAAATATATTTTGAAACTTATGGTTTTTTTACAAAAAAATTGTGTGTGTTTTGGAGGTATTTCAACCTCTTGCATTTGGATCCATATCAATTGGTATCAGAGTAGGATTTGGATCTTGTGGAATGGTGAAGGTAATATAAATTACATTTTCTGTGTAATTTATTACCTATATTTTATATAAGAATGCATAGACATGGAAGGGGAGGTTATGCCCAAATGAATAGGCATATGCAGGAGCTATAGAGACAAGTTGTTGAGCTCACAGGAGAAGTTACCTACCTTATAAAGAGACATGCAAATGGGGATGTAGACCCAGATAGTGATACTGAAGAATTACCTCCATTAATGAATGAAGGAGGAAATGAAGAAGAAAATGAGAGAGATGAAGACACCTTGAATGATACACCATTTGAGGAGAGATTGATTCAAGCTTTAGAGGAAAGAATGATGACATCAAGATTAATGTTCCTAATTATGGTGGAGGGTTACGACCAAAGGAGTTGATTGATTGGTTGAATCACATGGAAAAATTATTTGAGTGGAAAACCCTTTCAAAGGAGAAGAAGGTTAAGTTTGCATGTACTAAGTTTGCTGGACATGCATTGATTTGGTGGGATCACTTGCAAAATGAAAGAAAAAGGAAAGGAAAGGGAAAGATATGAAATTGGAATAAAATGGTGAAGAAGTTGAAAGAAAATTTTCTTCCTGTAGATTATGCCCAAACACTATTTCAAAGGTTTCAAAACCTAAGACAAAAGGATCTCAACATTGAAGAGTATACCAATGAATTTTACAAGCTATCAATCCGAGTGGAATAGGGAGAGTCTAAAGAATGAAGGCTACAAGGTATGTAAATGGGTTGAGTTATACCATAAAAGATGAATTGAGTATGCTCGGATCCATAGCCTATATGATGCTTATCAACTTGCATTAAAAGTAGAAGAAAATAACAAGAGGAGTAATTTTATAAGAGGTGTGAAGAGAGGGCCATCATCATCTCAATGAGAGGTAGAGGTAGATTTGATTCTATAAAAGGTGAATCCTCTAATGTAGAAGGGAAGGATTTTTTTCCAAAGATGTGGTAACTACCAAAGAGGTAGGTTTTCATAGGGGAAGAGGTTATAATGGAGGATGAGGTTGGAATAGCCCCAAAATGTAGTATACATGTTACCGATGTGGTGAAGAAGGGCATAGAGATTTTGAGTGTCTGCACACTATCCTACACATGATAGATGAGAATAAGAACAACCGTGAGTAAACTTGGTTGAGTCTGAAGAGAAAGAATAAATGGAGGTTACTAAAGACTTGGGTGAAACCCTCATGATAAGGGGGATGATTATTTTCCCAATGAAGGAGAAAGAACAAGATGGTGTTAGTGTTGATGGTTGTCGACACATATCTTTTGAACAAGATACACCTTTGGAGGAAAGGTATGTAAAATTATTATTGATGGTGGTAGTTATAAAAATATGGTCTCAATTGTGATGGTTGATAAATTGAGTCTGAAATGTGAGAAGCACCCATATCCCTATTGCATATCATGGTTCAAGAAAGGGAACAAGGTAACCATAGATAAAAGATACCTTATAAAGTTTTTGATTGGGAATACCTATAAGGATGAGGTGTGGTGTGATGTTATCCTAATGGATGCATGCCATATATTACTAGGGAGGCCTTGGAAATATGATAGAAAGGTTACACATGATGGAGGAAAAATACTTATACTTTTTGGAAGGATGGTGTAAAGGTGGTCTTGTTACCCTTCAAGGAAGAAGAGAAGAGTGAGGGCTTGTTGGCTACAAAAGAGTTTGTTATAGAAATGGAAGAAGTTGGTTGGTGTTATGCATTGATGTCAAAGAAGGTGGAAATAGAGGACTTTGATATACCCATTGTGGTAGCAAAGGTACTAAAATAATACAAGGATGTCATACCAGATGAGCTACTAGATGGGTTACCTCAAGTGAGATATACAACACCATATTGATTTGATCCTAGGATCGGCCCTTCCAAATCAGGCATCCTACAGGATGAGTCCGACATAGAGTGAGGAGTTGGACAGGAAAGTGGTAGATTTTATATAGAAAAGGTTAGTGAGAGAAATCATGATTCCATGTGTGACTCCATCGCTATTGAATCTAAAAAAGGATTGAGACTGGAGAATGTGTGTCGAAAGTAGGGCCATAAATAAAATCATAATTAAGTATTGGTTCCCAATTCTAAGATTAGATGATATGATAGACATGATAGCGGGAGCCCGATATTTTAGTAAGATTTACCTATAGAGTGGGTACTACCAGATCTAAATCAGTGAAGGGGATGAATGGAAACATATTTTTAAAAAAATATGGATTATACGAGTGGATGGTGATGTTATTTGGGCTATCTAATGCACCCAAGTACATTCATGAGGTTAATGAATAGAGAAATCATGAGAATACAATGGTAAGTTTGTGGTTGTTTATTTTGATGATATTTTGATATTCATTAAGACAATGGAAGAACACTTGTTACATCTGAAATTGGTGTTAGAATTGTTACGTAAAGAGAGTCTTTATGCAAACTTAAAGAAGTGTAGATTTCTTTATAAAAGTCTAGTTTTTTTGGGGTTTGTCATCTCAGAGGATGGAGTGAGGATGGATGAGGAAAAAGTGAAGGCAATTTTGGAATGGCCTATTTCAAGGAATGTGATAGAGGTTCGTCATGGATTGGAAAATTTTAATAGGAAGTTCATTAGGAATGTTAGTAGCATTGCTTACACCCATAACGAGTGTATGAAGGAAAAGGATGCTTTTTGTATGGACCGAGGTAACAACAGATAATTTCAAATTGTTTAAGAAGAAAGTGTTAGAGGAACTTGTTTTGGTATTTCCATATTTTAGCAAGGTCTTTGAGGTTGATTGTGATGCCTCACATGTTCAGGATTAGAGCTGTACCAAGTCAAGAAGGGTGACATGTGACATTATTTAGTGAAAATGTAAATGAAGTCAAGAGGAAATATTCTACTTATGATGTGGAATTTTATGTTATTGTTCAGACATTAAGGCATTGGAGACATTACTTGGTAGCTAAGGAATTTTTACTCTTTACTAAACATGAAGTATTGAGGTATGTAAACACATAGAAAAAACTAAATAGTAGGCATGCAAAGTGGGTTTTATTTTTGAAAGAATATACTTTGTCTTAAATCATAATTTGGGTAAGTGGAATCAAGTTGTTGATGCCTTCAAGATCCATGTAGCACTTTTGATAACAATGGAAAATGAAGTAGTAGGGTTTAAGGAAGTGAAGGAATTCTATGAAGGTGATCCAGATTTTGGTGATGTTGAGAGAAAATGTAAGGACCCTACATTGGGTAGTGGTTCTTCTGATTATTTGATGGAGGATGATTATTTATTCAGGGGAAAACAATTGTGCATCCATGTTGGTTCAATGAGAGAAAATATTATAAGAGAATTGCATAGTGGGGGTTGGTTGGACACTTTGGCATAAGTAATACAACATCTCTTTTGTAGAAAAGAATTATTATTTGAAGGTAAAGAGGGACATAAGTAGGATTGTAGCAAGATGTAGAGTGTTCCAAATGGCTAAGGGCCATGTACAGAATACTAGGTTGTATATGCCATTACCTATCCCTACAGGGCCATGGGTTGATTTGAGTATGGATTTCATGTTAGGAATTCCTAACACACAATGAGGGAATGATTATATCTTTGTTGTGGTTGATAGATTCTATAAGATGGAACATTTAATTTCTTGTATGATGACTAATGATTCTTCTAGAGTTGCATATTTTTTTTTTTCAGAAGTGGTTAGGTTGCATGGAGTTCTAAGAAAGATCACTTCATATTGGGACACAAATTTTTTGAGTCACTTTTGGAAAACACTGTGGAGGAAAATGGGGACAAAACTACAGTTCATTAGTGCATATCACCCCCAAATTGATGGGAAAATATAAGTACTGAACAAAATATTGGGAAATCTCCTACGTTGCATAGTTGGAGAAAAGCCAAACAATGGGATTTAGACTTACCACAAGCTAATTTTTATTATAATAGCTCGTTAAATAGGTCAACAGGAGGTATCCTTTCCAGATGGTCTATGGTAGGAACCCTAAGGGAGTCCTAGATCTGATTTTTCTACTGGAAGATAAAATCAATGATGATGCAGAAGCATTTGCAGAACACATGCTACAATTACATGAAGAAGTGAGGGAAAAGATGAAAGTTAGTAATGCAAAATATAAAGCAACTACAAATTCTAGTAGGAGAGTAAATTTATTTGAAGAAGGAGATATGGTGATGGTTCATCTTAGAAAGGAGAGGTTTCCAAAGGGGACATATAATAAACTAAAGTATAAGAAGATTGGGCCATGTAGATTCGAAGAAAATGAGTGATAATGCCTACAAGGTGGAGCTACTTGAAAACTTTGCTATTTCACTAGTTTTTAATGTTTTTGACTTATATAAGTTTCCAGGTCATGATGAAAATGTCGTGGAAGAGGAAGAAATAAACTAGGAGAAGAAAATGTTGAAGAAGAAAAAGGAAAGGTTAATGTGCGTCTTGGACTAAAAGACACTCGCTACTAGACATGGGAGCTACAACATATATTTGGTGTACAAGTGGGAAGGTTTGCAATAAGAATAAAATACTTGGATTCTTGAGTGGGAGTTAAATAATATTCACAATGGAAAATTGGATGAATTCCATCAATTGAATTTGTAGAGAAAATTCTTTTCAACAAGGGGAGAATGATGCAGAGGATAACTTCGAAAGCCATAACTCTTGATCCGACTATTGGATCGTCTTGAAATTTTCAGGTGGTAGATCTTGAATAGTAATATGCCATGACCAACATTTTCATAAATTTTGTTGCCATTTTAACATATTTTGGGGCCATATTCCTTCGTATAGTGCTCTAAAATTGGCTCCTAACGTTTTTTTTTTACTTTTGTCTAAGACTTAGAATTTTAATAAATTTTTCCATGCTTTATAGAACTAGTCAAAAAAATTGCGATCCTTAATTTACGAAGGAATATTTTGTAATAAAAATTTGGGGCCCATCCGAGGTGTTTTACTAGTAGGTAATTTTTTTGCATTTTAGGGGTTTTAGAGACAATATGAAAAAAAAGGAAGATTGTAATGATATTGTTGGTTGGATATTTTGTCAAGCCAAAATATGAGGTTTACCCACAGTACATGGGATTAAATCCCTCCTCAAAGACAGGTGAGGCTGCCTATTTATTACTAATCTAAAACACAATGGAAATAATACATACAATATTCACACTATTCTAACCATTGGGGTTGGGATAGAATCCGAAATCCATATCCACACTAGGTGAAGATGTTGCTATTTTTGAAATGGAATGGATCGGAAAGGAAATTATTATTATGAAAGAAACACAATGGAAAGAAAATGAGGGGAATGTATTTTCTTTCGAGCAAACATAGATCATGAAATAATCATACAAGTTCTAGATAACAAATGTAATGTTTGAAACAATTAAAATAATCAAGAGTGCTAAACAAAGAATAGCTTAAGATTCTGAACATAAGAACAATATCTTAAGAGAGACAAATCTCACAACACAAAGTTTGCAAAATAACATCGGTTTCTATTCCTCAAATGATTAAAAGAAAACACAAAGTTTTTCTTCTTCACAATAGTTCTCAATATTCCAAAAATCTCAACCCTTTGGAATGCATAAGTATCCCTTATTTATAATAAAAAGAGTTGAGAGAAAATAGGATAAATCCTAGGAAATAGTCTATTAATGAGAGACCTATTTTGCTTGACTCTCACACAGGAGACCAAGTCAAAATTTGCTTCCTATATGATGAAACGAAAATGAAAAAGACATGTCGATTTTAGGATTGAAATGACATGAAACATTATGCCTATTTTATTTCATCATCTTTGTCTTCCTCCAAAAATCCTGCTTGTCCCAAAATTCTTGGAACTTTCAGATTATGCCCTGCATCTCATCTTCTTAAGGCAGCAGTGGAATGGTCACTTAGGAATTCAAATGTTTCCGAGTATCGCTCGCACATTACAGGAAGTTTCTTCAGTCTCTTGTTGAGTTTCCTCAGTGTTTCCAAAGAATGTTCAATCTTCACGAACCTATCAATGATTTCCAGGCTAAAGCCATCAATTGGTTTGTGATGAATTGATTCTTGGATCTACTTGTAAATATCGTCAAGTGAGAAAAATACTTGAGCTTTCATTCAACACTTTAGCGCAAATCTTGATTAGCTCTTCTTCTATGTCATTTGTGCCATCAACCAATTGATCTCTTGATTCCCTCAATTTACTGCAAGCTTCATTGAGAATATTTATTCTGAATCTAATGGCTTTGGTCAGTTGAAAATTCTTTCCCCATGTGGAATGATGCCTTATTCGACCAAGATGCGGGATGAAACCTGTTTCAACGTATTGAGAGCTTCAAAAAGTTAACTCTAGGTTCGACTTTTCTTTGAAAACTCATCATCCATTTTCTCGCCATCCTTCTTTATATCCTCCAAGGATTTGTAAACTTCCACGGTGTCATCAATGACCTCTTTCCCTTGTAGGAGTAGCCACTAGATCCATTCATCGACCATTCTCCCCTTCTCATTAATCTTCTCAATCATGGGTACCGATGAGAAATCAAACCTGATAGGAGTAGAGGATGATGGTGTTGACTCAGGAGGCTTTGAGAGCTTGAGTAATACTTCTATCAGCTGCTCTACTTTCTCTTTTAGCTCATCTCTACTTGACTTTGTTTCCTTCAGCTTTTGGCACAACACATTCATGGCATCCTATGTGTGCCTTGTTATGCTCCCTCCGTTGTTACTTTTCCTATATCAACCCTTGTGATTTGATAATCGGTGACCATTATATCATCCTTTGTTTTGTCAGCTATGGGAGTGGAAATTTCCACAAACTTATGCCTGAGGCATCCACTAAAACCCTTGAAACTATTTTGGGTTTCTTGGCAGACTTGGTAGGAGTGACCTTGAGGGAACTAAAATCAAAGGCTAGTAGGGGAACTACCACCTTCCTCTTCCTTGGGGTCTAATCTATTAACCATTGAGGCATACTGGAAGAAGTTTCTCCCATCGTAGGTGTTACAGTCACATCTTTAGGTGGAGGAAGGTTTGCTTGTGGGGTGGTGATCACTACGAGTGTAGTGTCGTGGAAATGGACTCAGGGAATGAAGGTATAGAAGGAGGAGGCATATCCATGGTTAACTTGGGTCCAGTGGGGAGAGGTGAGAGGCCAGAGAAGATGCTGGCCATGGCTGAGGAACTTGGTGAAGAAATCTGAGGCAAGGAAGGCTGAATGGGAGGAGGCAATGATTCTGAAATTAAAGCTTGAGAGGTAAGAGGAAGACTTACCTCTGATGAGCTGCAAACAAAAGGGAATGAGAGGTTGACCAACCTCTTCTCCTGAAGGAATATTTCCTTGTTCTGGTGGTGGAGGTGAATCAAGTATCTCAACCATTTGTGGGATAGTGGCCAATGATGTGGTCACTTGCTCTTCTCCCTTTCTGACAAACTTAACCTTTATTGGCCTTTTGGAAGAGTCCTTTTCATTTTTTCCCTTGGAGGGCACATGATTCCAAAGTAGATAGCTTTGAAAAATCTTTTCTTTATAACTCATTCCCCAAGAAATGAGCCACGCCTTAGTACGGGAAAGAATTTGAGTAGCTCTTCCTGTAATAGAAGCTTTCTCAGTAATGGACCAATCAATGGTTGGGAATACATATTGGTCTTCATTCAACCCATCATACGAGGTGTCAAGGACACTTTCATTGTCCATGGTGCCTTCTAGGATGTCAGATAGATCTAACATCTTAATCTCTTCAAGTGTTAACCTACTATTATCCTTTCTTCGGATGGAAAATTCATCCCGAAGATCAACCCAAATGTCTTCTACATTGGGCACATGTAGATATAAGGTCCCATATGACTTAAGGACTCCTCAGAAATCAAACCCATCTCTATGCTTCATGTGATTTTTCAACTTATCTGCAGCTCGTGCACCACGTTCTTGGCTTTAACCACTATTGAGCACGTGTACCTTCCGATGGAAATAGGGAAGGAGATGGTGGCCTTGTGCTTACTCTATTGGAATTTGTGAAAATCCAACAATTTTCTAACCAACTCCATTAGGATCAACTTATCACCCAGGAACCTAGGCAAACAGAAAGGATCACCGAATACATGACCACCCAAAGGTATGTGAACTTATTGAATTGCAAGAAGATACAACCCCATTTCAATACTTCGGCCCATGCCTCGTCTAGAGACTCTTCTCTTCCTTAAATCAAGGTTCAACATGTAGATGTTTTCATAAAAGAAGGCATCATTTACTCTTCACGAATCGATGCTCACCCCTCATTTCATTGGTCCGAGGGAAATACCAATATATATGTTATGTTTCCCTATTTCCCTCTCATCAACCACGGATAATTTCTCATGCCGAGGATGCATAGGTGAAATGACGACATATAGAACTTGCAATAATATTTTCATCTGTCTATCTCATCACTTATACACTGCTCTAATCGACTTGGACGTTCTTCTTTATGATGACCATGAATTGATACATCCACCCATGGAAGTCTCTCGACTCGGGAGTCCAAATACACAGAATTAGAAGAGTGGTAATGATATCACTGATTTCAAGGATGAAATCACTCCTAGGGACAAACTTGGGAAACCTAGAGATGGCTGGCTTGGCCTTGATTAAGAAATTTTTGTTTACATGCCTGATGTAATCTTCTTGATCATTGTCCCCTGGACTTTTCGTTGATTGAAGGTTTAAATCAACATATTCTGCAAAGTTGGGAAATCTTAAGAGGTCATCAAAGTAACCCCATCCAATTTCACTATGGTTTCTCCATTTCTCACTGAGTAGGAAGCTGAGTCATAATTGGAAGCACATGCTAGAATGAACTCAGGGCATTGAGTAGACATTGGGAATCCTACTATGAGAGGGAGGCCACTACCAACTATTGACTTCATCTAGGGACTCTGAGAAGAATCCTTGATTCTATTCCAAAAGTCTTCCATGTCTATATTACCAAGCTCCATGTCTCGGATGTCATAATTGCAATCTATGTAGGAAGGGGATTCCATCTTCTAGTACTTGTACTTCATCTTTCCTGACCTGTTTGACTTATCCTTAGATTTTCCAGGATCCGACATGAGAATTTTTGAAGAAAGAATGCCTAGATGACCTCTGGTTGAACAATCAGGCTTGAAAGCTTGTTGAGAAACCCTACAGACCCACCACACTAACTAGACTTTGGGACCTGTAAAGCACTTCCTGAAACCCGACACACTACAATGTATATTAGAAATTTGGTCGTGTCGAACACCTTGTGAAACCCGACCCAAAGGCAGGAACTCAGGGGATGTTAAGCAGCTTACAAAACCCGATACACTGCGGAGACAGGATGATGTTGAGCACTTTATAAAACTCGATAGGCTATGGAGCTAGGATGATGTTGAACACTTCATGAAACCCAATACAAGTGGAATTCAGGGGATGTTAAGCACTCTATAAAACCTGAAACAAAGGCATCAGGTTTCGAGATGTCGAACAAATAAAATTTCCGCAAAGTTCACAAATTAGGATTTTAGATTCATCTCAAAAACCAAATAGAGTATATCCCATGGGAAAAATAAGAAAACACCCAAAGGGTGAATTCCAAACAAGATGTTTCATAGGAATACAATAGGAAATGAAGAAAACAACCCAAAACCCTAAACCTAGAGGGAAGAAAAAGAAAAGAAAAAATGCCAAAAGAATATCTCAAAAACAACCCCAAAGACCTCAAAGCGGAGAGAAGAGAAAAATACCTTTAATAAATTCAAAAATGGTCAAAGATGGATCACGAAATTGATCAAGAGGTTCAGTCAGGTTTGGAGGTCGAAGGAACATGCACGAAAAATCCACACAAAAAAATGTACTAGGTAAAAATGACGTGTAAATTCAAACTATTTATAAATCCCTAGCATTAATTACACCTCATCCGACATGTGTGCCAACTACTCGACAAATCGACATTAATGCCATGTCATCATGCTCGGAGTGTCCGAAAATCGATACAAAGGTTTTACTATCAAATCGGGTTTGAAACAACTGACATGAAACATGAGGTGTTTGGATGTTATCAAGTTCTAAAACCTGACACAAAGGATCATTCAGGTTTCGGGTTTTGGGAACCAAGTGACATGGAGCATGCATTTTGCAAGGTATGTTCGATGCTTTTGAGTTCAAAACCTGATACACTGGCTTGTAATCAGGTTTGGGTTTCGGGAAACAATTGACAAGAAACATGAAAGGATATGTTTCCATGCGATGAAAACTCAAAACCTGAAAATCTCCTTCAAAGAACATTTTTTTGTCAAAAAAATTCTATGGTTATCTCAATTTTAACTAAAATCACTAAAAATGAGATAATAAGATATAAAAGATTAGTTTGGATTCTAGAATGAGAAGAAAGCTATTTTAAAGTTGGTTTTTGTAAACAATTTTTGGTGTGTTTTGAGGTATTTAAAGCTCTTGTAATTGGATCCACATCACTATCTTAGATCTAAAACATACCCCACTAAAACTATTACAACACCTAATCAAGCCACCAATATACCTCCCTGCTCATATTATAGGTAGATTTGGGTGGGCATAAAACTTTTGGTGCACTTTATGACATATTATGTCTCGTACGTGAGGAGTATGAAATGTGCACATGTTATGACCATCACTTGTGTACCTACTCGTCATGTTTGGTGGTGATATGTTGAAAATAATGTTATGACCATAAATTTTATGGCTATAGGTTTCAATTTTTATAAAATATGAAAACCTCTTGGCCCCATTTCACTTACTGGATGAACACGTATGTGCATAGGTGATTAACAAAGAGGAGATAATTAGTGAAGGTAGGAATTATAAATTACATTATTAATTTTGATAAATAAATTATATTAATGGGTTTTATGGGATTTCTTAATTGTTTTAATGGAATCCTACATAGTTCGAATCTTAAGTTCCTATGGAATTTTGTTCACTCAAATATCACAATCATTATTATTATATGTGATGTTTATGAAAATTACATAAAGATTTTTTAGGTTGTCTCGAGTGTTTAGATGTTGAGTTTTAGATAACAAACATTAAATTTGACTGTAAATGGTATCATATAAAAAAAATATTTATTTGATTTGTAGATGAGTAAGATGATTTCTTGTGTACTCACAATTGTCAAAATTTTCATTCAATCATTAATGGAATACCATAACTTGTCACAAAATTCTTATTTTGGAAAATATTGGCTGAACCCCTTCTCATTACAATTGGTGAAACAATTCCAAGCCCTCGGAGAATATATGGTTTTTCCTTGTTGTATCAATAGTTTGAGTTTAGATATGAGATGCCATGTTAGGATTAAAAGTGGAATATTTATTGAATTACGTTTCAACTTAAAATAATTTTTAATTGATATTAATGTCATTAATATTTGTTTCATAACAATTTTCCTCTATTGTTGGCCATAACTATTAATTTATACCTTGGATCATGACTCATGGTTTTGTCTTAACTCTCTTGTTTACATACCATTTGTGTTAGATATTTTGGTTTGAGTTTCCATGGGCCCTCACATATTTGAGGTTTGAGCATTTTGGCACTTTATGTAGGTTGACTATCAAAAATTATTTTTACTTCTTTTTATGAGCTTACTTGTGATCTTTTTTCTACTATAAGCTCCATCATGTGGCCTCTTCCATCTCATTAGTTTTATAAATATCAACTCAAAGAACACTTCCTATCTTGCTTCTTATATATGGATTCAACGTATCTTCTTATTTTCATATCTCGTGTAACTTCCATGCAAGAAGGTTTGATTCAAACCGAGTTCATGTTGCACTGTATGACCTCACATTTCTATTAATAGTGTTTAGATTTAAATTAACAAAAAAAAGTAAATTATAGAGTCACATCCCACAATTTTAGTATATTTTATTTTATGAATTTTTTTAATCGAATGTAATTCAAATTATAAATTTAATATAAATGAAATTGTTAATTAATCATATTTTAGTCACTAATGTTTCTCAATTTAAATGGGATTTCACTTTGTGAAATTTACTATTTTTTATCAATGATATTTTTCTCTATCATTTAATTTCTTTTCCAAAGTCTAATTCATTAACAATTACATTTATATCAAATTTACAATAAAAATTTATCAATTTAAGTTTACTTTAAATTTATAAATATAATTTCTAAATCTTTAAATTCATTTATTTTATGCATGATCATTTAAATTAGGCATGATCATTTAAATTATTAACCATCCTATTGATGTTCTATAGAAATATATAGATATTCATTCATGTTTGAGTTATTAATTGATTTCAAGAATAATTCAATTAAATATTAGTTATGGTTTTTGATATGGGGGCATGTGTCTTCTTTCCTTTTCAAATTTCACGGGTTTTAACATTTGTGATGCATATAATCTATCTACAAATTTGTGGTTTTGTGGGTGGAACGTGTTTTGGGAGGCTAAACACTCTATGACACCCTTCCTCTCACTCACTTTTGAAGGAAATTAATCTAGATAGATCCTAAACTTTTTTCAATTATTGGGTGTGTTAGGACACCCGATTCCCTTGATGGCCGAAAATACTTCTATAGGTTGGGAATGATCACTCCCAATATTCCGATGAAATATTTTCAACCCCTCTCTCCAAGTGCTTTTAGAAGGAATTTCCTCCGACAAATAAAACATGTGCATTCCTTCCATGCTTTGGTCTCTTTCAATTTTTCAATTTTCAAAATCGATAATTTTAATAGCATTAATGTTCAATTATTTCTATATAGACATTCACTAGACTTGATGGTGGAGGTTTTCATGTTGAGATACTTCAACCACCTCAAGCATATTAATCAATCAATAAAATTAAGAAAAGATAAATTTTGTTTATGACTCGAGGTATACTTTCATTTAAATAAGTAATTTTCATTTCCTAGCTTAAAGGGGGAAAATGTAAACACCTAAATTTGGTAATTTATTACTTGATAAATTTATTCTTGTATAAATTCTTAAATAACAACTTATGCACATATTTGTAGCCTAATTTCTACATCTATAGTTCTATTTCAATCCTTTATTTTTGATTGCACTACTTGGTAAAATCTCACATTAGTATGAAGCAATCCAATGACCCTAATTGTTATACATGGAACTTTAAACCATTGAATTTTTCCCCTAGATTTTGTTTTTTCAAAAATGGACCAAATTCCTCAAACTATTTGATTTAAAAGTAATGGTTTTGTTCAAGGCCACCCAAGGGTTATTTTTTAAATTTGATATCTTTATGGATTCATAATTTATTTATAGGTTGGAATGAATGATAAATTATACCTACAAAACCCTATGTAAGCAAGTTAAACTCACTCATTTAATCACTTGGCACTTTTAAGAGATCCTTTAGTAAATTTCATTCAAAACAAACATCCAAAGCTCTTATATATATACACTAAAAAGCAACACAAATTTGGATCAGCCCCAAAACATGTCTAAAGCACTCCAAACCTCGTTTAATAGTCAATATTCCCAAAATTAGAAGTACTGAAAAGACAAGTCGAGCATAAAATTTTCAAGCCATTGCAAAACAATATCGATTGATATGGTGATCAAATATAGTTCAATCATACATATATCATATCTTTAGGTAGATAACTATGTATGAATTGAGGCTTCTTTAGAGTAGTACCAATATATGTAGTGTAAAGATTGCACTTCAAGCCAAACACTAACCTTTTGTAGGGGATTTATCCATGAATAAGGTTTTAGGTCTTTTCAGCTGATTAGAAAGGGTTTCACATATATGTGAGACCTCATATCTTACCAAAAACATATTTAAATCATTTTCAAAGGCATATAAACTTTCATAGATGCATCATCATCCTATATAAAAATGTAAAATAAGGATACTTTTAATGAAATTATTAGTTTTTCCTAAGTATATTGTAAATATCCAAAATACTAGTTGAAGAACTTGCATAATATTTCTATTTAGTCCATTACTATACCACACCCAAATTATATTTTAGAGTAATCAAATAGCTATTAAAACAATTACTTTCTCATGCTTTATTTCATTCGCCACGTGTTCTAATTGATATATCTTGTTTAAAAAAGTTCTCTCTCTCTCTCTCTCTCTCTCTATATATATATATATATATATATATATATATATTGTAGACATAAAATCACGCACTTGGGTACATTTCTATGTCTTAATTGAATACTTGTATTCATATGATTCCTAAGAGAGAAAAATAATAATTAACCATTGTCTTTGGCCTCTTTGCTTTCTTTCTTGGAACTTACACACCCTATTTCCCAAAGATGACTTTAATTACTCTATAGTTTCTTAGTTTGGACACTCGTGCCTAGCCTATCCAAGATGCTAGCGCCCAATATTCCTCATCCCCTTTGGGGCACCCCGACATCTTTGTAGCTTTATCACCTCTTTAGGGCATCTTCTAGCCATTGGGCATCTTGATTTCTTATGGGTCAACCTTTTAGTGGTTAATTACAACATTTAAACAAGGGAATCATATAAATATAAATCTATGTGATCATAATAAGGGACCAAGCTCTAAGAATCTACTACCATCACCAAACGTCGCATTAAAAGGAATTATAAGAGAATCAAAGCATTCATCCGATTCATTCAAGGGAAAATGGAATACTAATTCCCGCATACACGCATAGGAGGGGAAGTTCATTTTTCCATGCACACATCTATTTACATATTCCACATCTAGCTATTTCTTCCATCAAGTGCATCTTGCACAAGAGTCTCATAGGGCATGATTTTGGCAAACCCACATGAGAACTACACAGAGTCTAAAATATAGTGTAATGACCAGGTTGTAAGTTCATTCAATCGGGTGACTTTTGGGGTCATTCTGAATCCCCATTTACATATTTTATTCTTAGGATTTGTTTTGTTTTGGGGTTTTGTAGGATATCTTTCATTGTAGGTTATATGTGACATATGTGGAGATAATGTGACACACACATACAATTTATAAGGAGGGTTAAAACCATCATGCGACCTCGAGAAAACTATTTATGAGGTTGTGAGTAGTCACAAGTTCCTAGACAGAGTATTCGATACCTAGGCACCCCAAGAAATCTCAGTGTGCCTAGTATATTATGACACTCCTACAATTTTCTAGATTTGGTCATGCGACACTACATTCATGTCTTTCATTTTTCCCACTCCAGGACACTTCAGGATTAATTGTGAATCAACTAAGTATTCTTTCCTCCCTCTTTCACTTAGGGGTTTTTAATTTTATATTCTTATTTGCTTGTATCATAGCCATAATTTACTATTTTATCTATCGCATGTGAATATGAAATAACCTACTAGGGTTTTAAAAATTCCAATATTTTTAAAATCATTCGGTGAACCCGTCATTCAAACACTCATGGATCTTTCTTCTTTTTGTATTCTAATATTCTTTCTTTCACCATGGATATCTCCATTCATGATTTCTTGCAAGCTAATCGATTGTGTGAATAAAATCATATCTTATTTGGCTAATACTTGCATTCATCCTCATACTTCACCTGAATATGTCTATCATAAGTTTACTTCAACTCTATCTCTCAATGAAGACCACATTACTTTCACATCAGATGAGTTTCCTTCTCAAGCCATATTAGATAATGATTCCCCCTTTATATTCAAGTTTGTATCAATAACATCAAGGTTAAACGAGCTTTAGTCGATAATGGATCCTAAGCTTAACATTTGCAATCTCACATTCCTTAAGTAACTTGGCCTCTATGAATCCTCTTTAAATCCATCATCTATTTACATTCATGGATTTGATAATGTGCCTAAGCAAGTATTAGGTATAATCACGCTTCCCATTACTATTGGGCCATGCACTTTTCTCATCCCATTCCATGTCATGCCTAATAATATTAATTATAATCTTCTTCTTGGATGGCCTTGGATCCATGCCATGCATGCGGTTCCTTCCACCCTTCATACACGACTTAAATTCCTTTATCAAGGAGTTTCCTATGACATTCTAGTAGATCCATCCCCTTTTACATATTGTAATTCTATTGATCATTCCACAGAAACCCCTATCTCTTCTGCATCTAATCAACATTTCTCCAACTATGGCCTTAGATATAAGTACTTTCTTCGTTATGGTTTCACTAGCACTGGATTAGGAAAACATGCAAAGGGATTCAAAGAACATCTTTGAATTCCCAAAAAATCCACTAAAATTAGGTTTGGATATCACCCTAAGATCTTTCCTTTTGTTCCTTCCGCATCTCCTCTTGGGGTTTACACTATATTACATATTCACCATCACACAAAGAAATTTCCATTTTCTCTCCATGCTTAAATTTACATTTTGTTTCACATGTTAGATGAAGATATTGTATGTCATTATCATTTATATTCGCATTCACTTTTTCTTGATTTATGAATACAACCTCTCTATAGATCCTTTACACACAACATTGATGTTTGGCAATGTACCTCTTACCACACACATAAGCGGCTCCTATAGATCCTTTTACACACAACATTGGGGCATCTAATTTTTCGTACACACTACAAGTGATATTGTTTCATTTTATTATATTTCCTATTTATACTATCACACTATTCTATATCAAATCATACTTTCTTTGAAATAATTTTTATCTTTATAACATACTAATGGGTGCTTCATGTGTAACATTTGTCTTGTAGGAACTATTTTCCACCATGGTTGTTTAATACTTTGCTTCTCACTATTTGTTATTGTTTTCCATTGTATGCCATAGTTTGCAAGCTTTTCCCTATGTCTTACTTGTTCACTGCTTATATGATTTTGGCCACTTCATCCCTAATTGTCTTGTGATATTTTGAGTGATGTCCCATGTTTGAAACACACTTTTTCATGGTCTAATTTTTCTTCTGATTGCTAGATTATAAATTTTCTTCTATATGCGTATTTTTCTTGATTGCACTAACACATTTTTCTAGCCACTTTGTTTACATGTACCTTGATTTCTACCAAGCACATTCTCTCCCCCTATAGGGTTATAGTTTCAGATCAACATTGGTCCTCTCTTTTGGGATGCATACTCCTGAGGGGAGTCATATACACATAAAACAAGGGGGCATCCATTGGGTGAATTATTCACCCTATTGATGAACATGACCATAGTTTAGACCTACATAATATAAGGATAGACCACGAGACATAGTCACAATATGGCCTAGATTCTTACCTAGGGTATTTAGTTCAATACAAAAGCTAGTTC
Source organism: Taxus wallichiana var. yunnanensis (assembly GCA_018340775.1). Classification (NCBI taxonomy): domain Eukaryota; kingdom Viridiplantae; phylum Streptophyta; class Pinopsida; order Cupressales; family Taxaceae; genus Taxus; species Taxus wallichiana. The sequence goes on from CM031239.1 coordinate 1,026,028,651, forward strand.
CTAGATATAGACATGGGTGCCTAGGAATTTTGACCTTTCCTGGGCACCTATGACTAGGGCGATTTGCACAATTTTGTACTATCAACACAATTGTTAGCAATCTACACATCAGTTTTCAAAGTACAGGCACAATCCTCCAACAATCATAATGCATTCTATTTTCTCTTTTCTACTTGGATTGAAATGGATCAAACTTTAACAAGATGGGATCACACCATCTATAGTGGTGTATACATTTCGAGAAGCATTCAAATGATGGATAATAATATGAGACCTTTCTCCCTACACTTCTTCTGTCATGGCGTGAGATCGCCCCAAACACTCGCATTTGGTGTGAGATCACCCAAAAAATTGTTCTTCTTCAAAATCTTCGTGGATATTTTCTATCCTTTTTGCTTATCATGAATCAGGTGCACATGTTACTTTTTCTACTATTTTGTGTTTTTACACACTTTCTTACATATTATGGATCAAATTTTTCATATACACATATTTAACTACTCATTTTCTCTTCTCTTTTACAGGTTCGTCCTTATGGGAAGGAGTCACACATTATCAAACAAATCAAGTACAAGTGACATCAAAATAGGTACAAAATGACACATCACATATGCTTCACTACTATGGTCACTTCATCTTTCCTCTTCCTTTAGCTTCCACACTTCATGTTATTCACTCCAAGAATTTTCTTGTCTCCTCGGCATGCTTTCACAATTGATCCACATAGTTTTCGGTACACATATCTTATCTACATTATGTCATAGAGAATTCACTCAAAATCATAAAGTGGGGGAAAATGTAGACACAAAATCATGCACTTGGTTATATTTCTAGCTCCTAATTCCATACTTGTATTCATATGATTCCTAAGAGAGAAAAGTAGTAATTAACCACCGTATTTGGCCTCTTTTCTTTCTATGTTGTTTGTATCTCTCGTCTGACACACCCTATTGCCTAGTATGACTTTCATTACTCCACCTTTTTTAAGTCTAGACACCAACGCCCAGCCATGATGTTAGAATCCAAGCACCCGCATCGCCTTTGGGCACTCCGACCTCTTTATATCTTACTTGCCTCTTTTAGGCATCTTCTAGCCATTGGGCATCTTGCTTTCTTATGGGTTGGGCCTTTCAAAGTGGTTAATTAAAAAATTAAAATAAGGGAATCATATAAATTTAAAGTTATATGATCATAATAAGGGACCAAGCTCTAAACATTTACTACCATCACCCAATATTTCTTCTAAAGGAATTATAAGAGCATCAAAGCATCCATCTAGCTTCATTCAAGGGAAAAGGGACTGCTAATTCTACATATATACATAAGAGGGAAAGTTAATTTTTTCATGCACAAATATATTTACATCTTCTACATCTAGTTATTTCTCGTTATTAAGTGCATCTTGCATAAGAGCCTCATGGGGCATGATTTTTACACACACACATGAGAACTACAAGGTGTTTGAAATGTAGTGCAAATCCCAGATCAAAAGTTCACTCAGTTAGGTGACCACCGAGGTTAGTTTGAACCCCATCTGCATCTTTTCATTTTTAGGATTTGATGTGTTTTGGGGTTTTGGAGGATACTATTTCAATGCATATTACAAGTGACATCTCGTTGACATAGTGCAACAAACAAGCGATCACATGAGGGTTAGTGCGACCATCTTGCAACCATGCAAAAACTAGTTTATGAGGTTGTGAGTAGTCACAGGTTCCCAGATAGGGTCTCTAGTGCCAGGTGCCCAGTACCATGCCATGGACCTTAGTTTAGTACATTCCGACACTCCTATAATTTTTGGGTTCGGTTGTGACACTTTTGTTTTGTTCCCATAGTTTTCCCACTCGCACACTTCAAGATTTATTGCGAATCAACTAATTCTTCTTTCCTCCCTCTTGCACTTAGGGTTTTCAAGTTTATTTTCTTATTTTCTTGTGTCATATCTACACTTTACTATTTTATCTATTGCATGTGACTCTGAAATAGCCTGCTAGGGTTTTACAAATTCCTATATTATATATATATATATATATATATATATATATATATATATATATATATAATGTTTTTAACCCTAACATAGAAATTATTTTTAAATGAATACCTTTACCCACACATTTTTATATTTCTTATAGGTTAAATAATTTTGTGAACTAACATATCGATTGAATCAATAATTTCTTTGGCTTCAGTCACGCTATTCCACATCATACATTTTATGACCAAAATCCTAGCTATCTTAGGGTGTCTATTTATTATTTGGTGCGTGATTGTTATCCTAATCTTGGGGTTTGTTCTAATTTGTGCTTTCATGGATTTCTTATCTTATTCTCACATGAGGTTTAGGTATAATTTCCATCAATATGGGTTGGTATCATTGTTGTCATACTAATTTTCTAGCATGCAAAATTAAATTTTTTTGGCCATGACAACTAAGCCCCCACTTGAATTTTTTTCTCTCCCATCAGTGTGAAATCTTCCTCAAAGCTAACCTATAAACAATTTCAGCCTCATTATGGCTCAAAAGAAGGTTCTAACAATATTTTCAAGTGTTTTTAATGTGTAGGGATGTATACCTAAGGTGGTTGAAGAATTCATTGAGTTTGGAGAAGAAACAACTATCTTTGGAGGCCTAGAAAGAGCCATTTTTGGTCATTTTGCAACTGGTGAATGATGTGAAATTGATAGCTTATCTAATATAAATAAGCAACAATTACATTATATAATTGTACAAATCAATAAGAGACAATGTTTTAGAATGAAGATAATAAAATAAACACAAAATTAGAGCACAAATAATAAAAACACTATATTATTGATAGAATATTTTTGGAGATAATTACATGGTGAGAGAGCTTACAATATATAGCCTTTTCATTTCCTCTAAACAAGGAGATGAGGCTTACCAATATCATCCCACTAATCTCTCCTAGAGAATATTTCCTATGATCACTCACCACTATTATCTCATTTATCCCACCAATATCTCCACACATAATAATCTACATGATTTGTTTATTCAACAAACTCACAACTAAGATAATAGCCTATATTATTAATAATGAGTTGTTTTATGACTCATATTAATAATATTATAATATTTTATTTGTCTCACACAAATATGATATTAATATAACAATATTAATATCTTACTAACACACTAACTTACTAATGTAATATATGAATATTACATTTAACATATAAACAATAATGGGAGCACTAATCCATGGAATATTCCTGATAGTGAACACCCTCTAGAAGTTGATAGGAAGATTCAAGTCATCTAGGAGTTTTATAGGAGGGAAATGAATTTTTTTGCATGATATTTTATGGAAACTTTGTGGAAAAAATTTAATTCAAGAACAACTTGAGCAAGATCGGGTAATTTTGTGTAGAGGGAATGAAGGGTCCAACAGTGAAAGATAACTTGTCAGGATGATTTTAGAATATACGGAGAATTTAAGAAGAAAAAATTAGCCATTGGAAAGTTATTGGAATCCTCTACATGATAAAAATATAAATTTTTTCCTAACTCTTCAAGATCTCCGTGATAGCTCATCAAGTCACCACTACTCCATGTTGAAAAATGTGAATGGTGCCAAAATTAAACTTTTAGGAATGATTTGCACTGTTAATCGATGGGAGTATCTCAAAAGGTGATTTTGAGTCAAAATTATATAATTTTTACCTCAAAAGTCCATTTCATCCTCTGTGGTAGAAAAACACTCCTAGTGTCCTCAAATGCACTCGACGGGTGACATCAACATTTCAAAATGGTCTGGTCACATGTTTTCACCCTTGGTGTCACCTTGGATTGTCCATGAGGTGAAAATAGGACACAAAAGTGTGACTCCCCATAATTTCTAGAAGAACATCTTCACTTAAAACTAACTTAAGGTGTTAGGAGGAGTGTATGGAGGAGTTGAGTTGCAAGGACCAATTTTTCATGATAGCCAAACCCTTCATCACAATTTTGCACCCTTTCTTCCCCTTGGTTTTTCCCAAGGTGTAAAGGAGACAAGGGGAATAGAAAAGTGTGACCCTCTCTCTCAGCTAGCCCCAGGCACACATGTAAAACCTAGTTTCAGCTCCAAGTGTGCTAATTTCTAGCCTCCTACATCTCACTCACATGAAACCGCAAGGTGAAACTTATCTAGATATGGTACGAGTCACACTTTGGTGTCCTTTACATCGAATTTTTCCCCTTCATCCCTATTGCAGTGCAACTCCATGCCAACCATCCCCCAACCATGGTTAAGTTTTTAGGTTAAGTGGTGAGTTGAAATTTTGTAAACGAATTTGGATAACACCTACTCACAATCACTTGGAAATTTTAAACATTCAAAGAGTGATTTTATCCCTCAAGACTCCATTATTGTGTATATATGCCACCGATTTTTCCTAGAACTTCAATCTTACAAACTAATTTCGCCCTTATCTCTCAATCTCGTACACAAGATCTCCGCAAATGTTCACTGTGCATATATGCAAGACTGAGTGTATATATGTGCATATATGATAAACATTCAAAGAATGATTTTATCCCTCCAAGACTCCATTATTGTGTATATATGCTACTAATTTTTCCTAGAACTTCAATCTTGCAAACTAATTTTTGCCCTTATCTCTCAATCTAGACATAAGATCTCCGCAAATGTTCATCTATGCACTTTGTTTGAAAAAACCTTTGTGATGACTTGTGATTCATGTCATGTGATGCCACCATTAAAATATTATTTATGAATGATTTTTCCTGCCATGAACTTCACTTTTGTAAAGAATAAGTGAAATTGTATTTTTAATTTTCAAATGACTTTAAGTAAGTCAAATCGCTCGAATTTTGGAGCAGACGATCCTCCTAAAATTTCATTTTAATTGATCCATCTCTCACATGATGAATTGAATAATTTTTTAGGGATATGTAGTACTTATTTTTATCTCAATATTCTACCCTATTCAAAGAAATTTTCATTTTATCGTGATCTAGTAAGCCAATTTTCTAAAATTTAGAGTGAATGTTCCTCATAAAATCAACTTTCATTTGAGCCATTTCTTACATGATGAGATAGATAATTTTTGGAGATATGGAGGACTTATATTTATCTCATTATTCTTCCCTCTATGATAAAATTCTCATTTTCCCACTAATACAAATGAGAAAATCATAGAAGAGCATCCTTGAAAAATCATGAAACTTTTGAGACAGTTTCATTTCAATCAAACCCAAAAGAACTCCATATTAAAATATTAAGTGTGCAAGGATTCATATGTATAAATATAGTAAGTTTCCAAAAGTGGTGAATTCTCAACATCCTTATTGCTCCAAAAGAGCAAAAACCATAAAAAAGACAAAATTGGGAAAACTTACTAAAAATGGCCATCCTAGTCAGGACCTACTAAAAATAGAAAGTCTTGCAATCAAGCTTGAATAACTTGTATCAAATCACATTATTTATATCTCACTACATTTTTCCATAATTATAAGTACAAGAAGTTGTCTCATGGTTTAAACATTAGAGAAATCCTTCGCAGGCTCCCAAAAATTAGTCTTGAGGTGAATTCCAAGACTATGTGTTTCAGTTCATCCTAGGAGTCATAAAGGATGCCATAATGTTCAAGTGATATGGACCATGAAAGGAAAGTGATATAAAACATGGTCTATAAAGGTGAGTCCCAATTCTCAATCATCTCCTTAGAATATGGCATAACAATGTGTTTGATACATATGATGGTGAATGCGGAGTTTCTTCTTTCATCATTTTGAGAAGAAGAAAATTTCATTAAGGAATGGGTGTAAAATTAGGTACTTGGTTCCCCTGAGGTTGATTCCATCTAATAAGGATATAACCTTGTCACTAAGATGAATTAGAAAGCTCAAAGCTAATTATATAGAAGCTTCGGACCAAGTCTATACAATCTCTAGAAAAATACACGGAAGCTACAAAACAAAATATCGATAGAGTCTTTCATCCTCCGCAACTATGAATTCATCCTTGCAGTCCCAAGTGAATAAAAGTGATGCTCATGCATCATATACACTTCTCCCAATGTGCCTCAACCTAAGGCCATCATGTTTTTAGGATCAAGAAGTCATCATAGGTCCACGCAAGTCTCATAATAGTGTCTTTGAACACTTATTTAATGGTTTGGAGTGTTCCCACATATCAAAGAAGAAGGACATTGAACCAAAAATTTTCAGTTCAATGGGTGGCAAGAAGACAATAATTTCATCCATAAAGAAATTCTTTTTATCTGAAGAAGAAGACCTATTTCAATGAGGAACATATGAGTTAAAAATTGTTTGATCATTCTAAAGTTAATTCCATTCAAGAAAGAATACATATTTGTCACAAAGGTGAATTTAAAATCCAAGAGGAGTATGGTAGTGATCTCCATGTTCTAACTCCAACCTTGTGTTCAAATAGGATCATCATGTTTCCATATCGGTATAAGTCTTGGAATGTGTCCGCATCTCACAAGAGGAGGAATTTATAATCATAGTGTTCTAACTCAATAGGAGGTCAAAGGAGGGAAACTTCATTCATGGAGCATTCACTCAAGATCCATCGTAAAGCTTGTTCTTCATCAACAAAACCTTCCTCATCTCCATATTTTCACTTTTCTATCTTCTTCTCTCTCTCATTCACTCTCTCTCTAAAATTTAGTTTATTATAAAAGTCCCTTTTCAAAAATAAGAAAAGGACTTAACTTCATTCCTAGGGAATGTGAAAAGTCACAAGTGGTGGTGATATGAAATGTCACTTGGGGGAGAGGAAGATACATTTTTGTAAGCTATAAATTTTAATGGATTCTCCATTCTAAAGGGTTTGGTAAATGTTGATTATTTTAAGTTGATGGATTTTACTACTACTACACGCATTCAAGGCTACATTTCTTCTATCTCCTTGTCTATGTTCATCTATTCTCTTTACTTTCCAACTTTGCAAGCATTATAATCTTATACAACCAAGAAAGAACTTTGTGTCCTTGATTAATGTTTCTATATAACTTTGTGTCTTAGATTTTTAGTCTTTGAAGACACAAAATTATGCACTTTACACATAATTTGGCCTAGTCTTATACTACTATTTAGTAAGGTTCTCAAGTGTACAAATTACTAATTAATCCCACCTTTTGGCCATCTTTATTTTATATTTTATTTCGTAGTTCTATGTATTTTCTAGCACTTATCCACCCATTTTGCAACTTCCCGACATTCTAGCCCTAAATCAAGGTGCCCCATCATGTACTAGGGTGTTCTGGTCCCACCCTGGGCACCCCGATCTATGAAAACCCCATTTTGCTAATTTTTGGGTCATTTCTAGTTGTTTTTCATCTTTATCTTCTTCTCAGTCAAGTTGGCCTTGTTGGGATTAATTACAAAATTAAGCTTGAGAGCCCTATAAATATAAATTTATAAGACCATAATGAGGGTCCTAGGTCATAGCATTACACATTACTATCACTCCATCTAGGGATACATCCATTACATCACTTGCATCCACATAGTATCATGCATCAAGGCTAGGTGATCTACATCACACACACATCATATGAGGAGGGATTTTATTCTATTACATGCACACATGCTATTTACATTTGTATAGTTATTATTGTTTGATACTTCACAAAGTGCGATTAACACCCAGAGCAACTAGGCACGACATGCACATACTTGCTATAACTACATCTAGGTCCGAAATGTAGTGCAACACTCAATGATAAGTCCACTAGCTTGGTGGTTGAGGTCAGTCCGACCCATTCATATGCATCTTTTATTTTTCTAGGGTTTGATACTTCTCTTTGCATTGCAGGTCATTTTCTAACTCATCCAACAAATCCAACATGACAAATAGGAAGGTATGGAACCAACTTGCATGACCATACCAGTTGTAGGTTTTGAGCATTTATAGTGTTCAGAGCACCCAAATTATAGATTAGGGAACCCTAGGGTGCCTCAAGACAGTCCTCAGTAGCTCGGTCACCTCAGTCCTTCAAATTTGTCCTTTGCGGGGTCCCCGAGTGTTCCTTTGCACTCTGGATTTTATTCTCAAGCCTACGACAACTCACAGGACTGGGGATAATTTTAAATAGCGAATATTCGTAATATGGCGAAAATTTCATTTTAGGAAAATTTGAAAAGGCGAATTATTCGGAGTGGGTTTGTCTCTGTTCGCCTAAAATATATAGTATATTTTTTTTTGGGGGAGCTTCACCTTCATTTGAAAACATCTCCTATAAAAACCTATGTGATTCGGCCTGTAGTATACCTCAAGTAGCTTACCAAATTACCAATACTTTGTGAAATTTGAACTCGCATACCCTACCCTCGAGCACCAGAGATTCATATTATCGTTAACCCGTGATTGTTGACGCTGGCGACAAATACAAAGTGTTGACGCCGCTAAGAACAAGGGCATTATCGACGCCGCGACAAGAAATCGACGCGCGCAAACAAGACTCAAGAGTCATCGACGCGCGACAAGAGATGTATCGACGCCGCGACAAGAGCTGACTGACGCGCAATTATTATTGACGCGCGACAAGAACTTTATCGACGCGCGACTTTGGGATAGGAAGTGACGCGGCAGAGGAAGGGTTGACACGCGACGTCCTGGGCAGAGTTGTGACGCGACCTCGACGATACGCTTCACGCGCGACAAGACCTCTAGATGGATAGAGTCGCTTGGTTCTTTTTTTCGACGCAGGACTCTTTTCTAATAATGGAAGGTGCCACTCAAAGAATACGAATAACCTAAAAGTAAGTAAGAAATATCGTAAATCACTCTTCAAGTATTTTGGAAACTCTACGGATACGTATATCAGAATACCAATCATATAGATGCCACCAAAAGAATCAATAATCGACTATGTGGAAGGTATTATTGAGGTGGACATGCATTCTCGCACAAGATCATCACCAAACAAATGAAACCTACGATAATATGCCAAATCTTGAAGATATTGTTCTGTTTGGGTGCAACAGATAAGTGCAGTTAGATATCACAAATATAAACACTCAAGAAATGGAAGACAAAACCAAAATCAAACTCTCGGTCCAAGAAAGAGGAAACCAAGTGATTGTGATATTGCTCAAAATTCTACTCAAAAAGTAAAGCATTGAAAACGAACAAGAATATGTGGACCATTCGCGAACATACAAGTTTGATTGGGCAGCTAAATTTCCATTTATTGAACCTGTACAATCATCTAATTCTGAAGAAATCCCATGTGAATGTACATGTACAATATGTACGTGGAAATTGGGAAAGCAACAAAAAATGCAACTGAAGCTTGACACTATAGAAAAACATTGTGGAAAACAATATTTAATCAGAATTGGGGCGGATGGCTTAGAAAATCAAAACACATAGGTGGAAAACTGAAAAGGAGTGCATGCATGTTAGATACGCAGCAGAATATGAGGCAGAGCAGAAAAAACACAGACATCTGTTGGAAAAGGGAGGAACGATCACATCACATATTGGTAAGATGAAAGAAACAAATCTACATGCAAAATTCATACAATTCTCTACTCTTTTTCAAATACTTAAAAAAGGAAGAGCGATGTCGGATTTCCTCGATTTCAAAGTTTTGTATCAATTTAACGGAATGTTGAATGTACCTCAGTCTCATTGGTCTGAGAGTAGTGGATGGGAAATGGCAAAATGCCTCTCGATGATAGAGAAGGAAGATTTGAAAGAGAATGTAAAAAAGCAAACTTTATCTCTCTTTCAATTGATGAAGTGACAGCAGTCGACAACACCGCATGGGTATGTATCCACATCTATACATTAGAAAATCATATAAGGACACCTCATCTGTTGGGTGTTATGAAAATGGTTGAAAACTGCAATGCTGAAAACCTATATAAAATAGTTGTTTCTCATTTGAAAGATGTCTGGTATGACTGATTATGAAATTGCGACGGTTGGTATGCGTTGGAGCAGATGGTGCATCTCACATGGCTGCAGGTCACCGAACAGGTTTGTGTGTTAGATTACAAACAACAAAAGTGGCCCCATATATGCTACCAATTCACCGTATGGCTCACGAATGAATTTGGCGTATAAAATGGTAAGCAACCACGAAAATGTTGCTAAATTAGAAGACCTCATAAGAGAACTTCATGCCTATATGTCAAGCAGCCCAAAGCATTTTCTCGAGTTCCAAAAATTTGCAATTGGAATTACAGATGGCAAAAAACTTCTGAAGGATGTGGAGACTAGATGGATATCTTTGTATGAACCTGCATGCAGAGTTCGTGAGGAGTATCCTTCATTGGTTGGTTTCATGCACAAATACCGTCATGATGTTGATAGGGCAAGGGACCTGTTGTTCCGCTTAACTGATTTGGAGACATTGCTTACATTGGTTGGTATTCTTCCAATGTTAAAGGAGATCAATACACTGATGAAGCATTGGGGTAGATTAATCTATATTGTGGATTTTATACGGATGAGGAAAATGGTATGTCAAAGTCTTGATATATCAGACTTGTTCCTGTGATAGTTTTGATGCACCTGTTTTTGAAAATTGGAGAGATTTATTAGATCTTAAAAATCCTAACACCTTTTTGAGATTTAATATCCACGATCACCTATGCATCTCTGTTAATGGGAGGGAAATACCAATGCACATTTTGCAAAAACGTCAAGATATTACGGGATCGAACGAGAAGATGTTTTGGTGACACGTAATTTGTTTGAGTCGTGATAATTGAAACCAGAATAAAGCTTAAAAATTTTCGAAACCTTGTCATCGGAAATTAGGAACGCGTTTCGTAAAGATAAAATTCGAAGCCATGGGTGTGATGAATCCGAATTTTGGAATACGAGTAAGGTGGCCGTGCTTTGACTTTGTCAAGAAGCATTTCCATAAATCAATGGGTACAATAATGGAACAATTTACAAAGACGTCGAGAGCTCAAGGGCATGTAAATCACGTGTATACTAAATGCCGATTTATTAAAGTCTCGGCCAACAAATTTTGCAACAACAATGAGGAACCAATATAGGAATTTAGATCAACCTTCTCAAAGTGGAGCTATTACAAGGCTGTGGCGAGGAATCTATCAAAGTTCTATCTTACAAGAAGATATCAGTGAATACTTCAGACTATATGAGTTATGCTAGAAAATGATTTTGGGGTCTGTGGAGGATGAAAGGGTTTTTTGCATTGTCATTTATAAAATCAAACCGAGAAATAGGTTGGATAAAAATCGGAAAGTTGCATGAGGTGTTACGTTTCTCGATACTCCCTCGAAACCTTTCCGTTTGACAGAGCAATTGCGCACTGGAATTCCCTTTGCGAAAGAAGAGGTGTAAATAATATAGCTACAAGTACAAATACTCCCAACCTTGAGAGTGTAAATGGCTCTTCGTCACATTCTACAGAAGACAACATCGACTTTGATGAAGCTATTGATAATGGATTGTTTCAACTTTAAGTAGGTATCTTCTTTATCTATCTTTTATTTTTATCATTAAAGATGTTACAGGTCTATATACTAAAAATGTCAGGCAATTCACCCATCTATCTACTAATCCATTTCTCGTGTTGGAATTTTTTAAAACACAGATCTAGCTCATTACCAGTGGCAGTGATGATTTCAACTTTAAGCAGGTATCTTTTTCCCCTTAATCTTATTGTTTGTTTCTATTCATTTTTTGTCACAGCAATTGCTCACTGGAATTCCCTTTGCGAAAGAAGAGGTGTAAATACCTTGAGAGTGTAATTGGCTCTTCGTCACATTCTACAGAAGACAACATCGACTTTGATGAAGCTATTGATAATGGATTGTTTCAACTTTAAGTAGGTATCTTCTTTATCTATCTTTTATCTTTATCATTAAAGATGTTACAGGTCTATATACTAAAAATGTCAGGCAATTAACCCATCTATCTACTAATCCATTTCTCGTGTTGGATTTTTTTAAAACAAAGATCTAGCTCATTCAAGCAAGTGATGATTTCAACTTTAAGCGGGTATTTTTCCCCTTAATCTTATTGTTTGTTACTATTCATTTTTTCAGCTATGGTTATATTTAAAGATGTTAATGGTGTATATATTTACATTTAGTTAAATACAATCTTTTTATTTTTGAAAATGTGGGTTTACATCCGTCCAGGAAGTTACATTTCTGACCTGACAATGTTAGGCAACTCACCCATCTATCTACTAATCCATTTTTTGTGTTGAATTTTTAAGACAAAGATATAGCACATTACCTTGGTGATGATTTCAATTTTAAATAGGTATCTTCTTCAACATAATCTTATTGTTTGTTACTTTACATTTTTTCAGCTTTTGTTATCGTTAAAGACGTTATAGGTCTAATTCTTTATATTTACATTTATTTAAAGATATTGTTGGTCTATATATTTAAAGATGTTCTGGCACTTCTCAGAACTGATAATGTCAGGCAACTCACCCCTCCATCTACAATGTCATGTTACCCTTGATGATTGCAATACTCAAGAGGTAAGCTAAACCATAGCATATTTGTAATTATGTTTAATTTCTTACCAGTGATGATTCTTTCTTGATTTCTTAGAATTATATTTAATTTATTTTTAAATACAAGTCCACATAAAATTCCTAATAAAATTCACATAAAATTCGGGATAAACAATACATCATCCTCATTATCATCATCTATCATTAATTATCAATTATCATCATTCATCATCTACGTCCACATACAATTCATGACAATGCAAGTAAACAAGAAACATACATATAATTCATGATAATCAACATCTAATGCAATTAAAATTAAAGATTGTATGTAAATCCATATAATTAAATTCAAATACCATAGTACATACACAATAGACAATAGTAGAAGTTTTCAAATTCATTATTTAAAGTTTCCACAATAATAAAAGTTTCTAGTTTTCAAAACCCTCTTTTCTTTATCCAATTCTACTCCTCTCGCACTATTCCCCAACGGCTTCTTCCACGTGTCGTACCTCTTTCCCAAACACCAGAAATCTCCATACAAATTTGGATCAGTATGCAGCAGATAAACTATCCGTTGCTAATAATTTTCAGAATTTACTAATAATCTCATTGATAAGAACCTTAGCCTTTTCTCGTCCCATTCTATAAGCTGATTGATATGAGGAAGCATCTCATTCTTTCTCATCAACCCACACAAAATCTTTTTTTGTGCTTGTCTAGATCTTTAAAGTACTCCTTGCCCTCTTTAGAAGTACTTGTGCCCAAATCGGGAACCCTAGTATGGTCCAAGCAACAAGTGATACCTAAAAGTGAACAAAACCATAACTTGAAAACATATAAAGAGAAAACAAACTAGCATTACTTTGTTGTACTATATGGTCCACTGTTATCGATCCACTCAATGATTCTCTCCAAGCTTCATACTGGGAATTGTGTAGAAAGATAACACATTTCCATTTTTGTGAGTTGTCTACATCAACATGTGCCGACATTAGACATGGAGATACATAAATATCCGGAGGCTTAGAAAACAAATATAAAAAGTCTCTAAACACAACCAAATATACAGGGGGAACATTTACGTAAAACTAAATGCGCTTATACAAAGATCATGTACCTAGTCTACACATTATCATCGATGGCCATATCTTAAAGATTTAATCTTGTCATATATTTTATCTTCCTCATAGACCAAGGATTTTTTTTTCTATTTACTATCTCTTTATTCTCCATTTGTTGGTGAGTGGTAGCTTCCCAAAAATAGATATTCCCTGCCACCGATAGGATAAAGATAACTAAAATAACAAAAATTAAATTGGAAAGTGATGTCGAAACATGTCACAATACTACCAAATTCCATTCACATTTCCCCGATTCAAGGCAAAAACACTTACAAAGACACCGCAAGAGCCTGGCATGAGTCACCCTCCGTTAATATTAAAGTACATTGAAATTCCCCCGCTTGATTTGCTTCATCAGGTTTGGGAACATCAATTAATTTCTTGAGGTTCCATCAGTTTTCTTAAGATCTTTTTTTTTGTTTAAACTTTTCCACCGCACTCATCGGGTAAAACAAAGTTACAAAGCTCATCTTAGATAAAGAGCATTGCAAAAATTACATGTACTGTAAATGCTACATATTAGACACCACGCTGGATATATGGACATGGCTAAAAATGTGAAATAGAATAAAAATATGAATTAAAACGAAGTTATACTTACAATCAACATGGAAACCAAACGTTGATTCGAGAAATTTCTTTTCTTCCACGAGTGTTGCCTTGGTTGTAACAATTGGTAAATTCTTTTCTTCCACGAGTGTTTCCTTGGTTGTCACATAAAAATTCCTCCTTCAATTGTAGGATGACAAAAAGTAATTCAAAATATCCGGATCTGTTTCAAATGGGGCATATTAACGATATGGATGTGAGGGCATAAGGGACATTGATTGAATTGGATTCTCTTGATTTTGTTCATGTAGTTGGGAAGCATTGAGACCTACAAAAATTCAAGAGCCGGAAGATGAAAAGAGAAAATGAAGTGAAGGGTATTTATAAAATAGGTCAATGGCTTCACATTGCGCCAATAGATCCCGTCAATAGATGCGGTGACGACGTCAATAGATGCCATTGACACGCGTCATATCATGCCACCACGGCGCTAAGATGCTAGTGATTATAGAAGCTCACAAACGCCAATAGATGCCAATGACGCGCGGTCCGAGCTAGTGACGTATTAATAGATGAAGGTCAATAGGGTCCAGTTGTCGCACGTCAATAGGGGCCATTACGACAAGGCCAATAGGGGCCAGTATCCAAAATTTAATGGAATTCAAAGTTTTCACCTCTTTTGCATAAAGAGAGGAAATTCCTTCATGTTTGCAATACAACCAATTGAGATGAAGATTTCAAATTTATCCTGCACCAAAGAAAGAAACAAATTGATTGGTGTGTACTTGATGATGATAGGTCTTGTTTAATAAGTTCATAAAGAAACTTGTTTGAGATGAGGTACCGTATGGGCACTCTTGACAAAATTTACACAATGTTATCTTTTTAAGATGATCCAACCTTGCACTCTTGACAAAATTTACACAATGTTACATTTTTAAGATGATCCAACCTTGCAGAGAACGTTATGTTGAGTGTAAATTTTTTTCAATATTTTAGACACTTGATTTTATAGATTCACTTCAAGAAGATCATGATTAATCAATTCAAGGCATAGAAATGGGGAGCTTCAAGAAAATTGTCTTCAAACATACACTTGAACATTGTATCTTAAGCAATGGAAAAAAACAAGGTGGTTGAGAATTTTATACTTTGATACTCATTGCACGGGTCAACCAAGTATTTCATCAGCTCAACAATGATAATTAGAAGAAAGTAAAAACAACTTTCCGTTACACAACAATTTTGATCACTTTACCCTTATTGTATCTTTCAAACCTTCTTGTAACTAATACGATATGTAAACAACCTTATTGATCTATGATCGTATGCACCACCTTACAAATTTGAAAAAAAGATTTTTTAATTCAACCACTCCAAGAATCATCCCAGAAGAGAGAATCTCAATATGTGAATCCTATACAACATATTTTACTATGATCATATTTGCAAAATTAAATATTTTCTTATAGACTCAAAATTATTCCAACTTATAGCCTCCAGTTCTAATCCAGTTATTCTTCACCCTTATCAAATATAAAAATGATCCAGCTTCTTCAACCTATGAACTTCATCTATACAGACTAATCTTCATGGTAAAAACCTTATATGTTTTATATTAAACTTCAAAGTTCTATATCGAGCTTGAACTTTATCTGATTTTTTTTAATCACATGGTTATTCCAACTTTGGTTAATCTAGCCTCCATAGCCTCCATAATCTACTCTACACAAAACAATATCCATGATAAAAAAACCATATTTTTAAACCATGCTCTTGATTATTTCCCAAGCTCTGTAATGAGAGATTATGCACTAATATAGAGGTGAATCTCTTTAAAATAGAATTTTCCGACACCATAATTCTATTAAGGAGAAATCCTAAATAGTAAAGATCTGTTTACCAATGTTCTTTTTCCCCAAAGACAATTTTCAAGATAATTAAAGTCCCACATTAAATTGATCATCGTCTTTCATCATCATCTATCATTGATTATCAATTGTCATCATTCATCTACGTCCACATACAATTCATGACAATGCAAGTAAACAAGAAACATACATATAAATCATGATAATCACCATCTAATCACCATATAATTAAATTCAAATACCATAGTACATACTCAATAGTAGAAGTTTTCAAATTCAATATTTAAAGTTTCCTCAATAATAAAAGTTTCTAATTTTCAAAACCCTCTTTTTCTTTAGACAATTCTACTCCTCTCTCTCTTCCCAATGGCTTCTTCCATTGTGGTCGTACTCTTTCCCCAACATTTTAAATAACCCCTAACTTATAAGATCTTGCATTGTATCTGCCCAGCATTTTTAAAATTCTTTCTTCTTGATTTGTTGCATCTCCATGCGATACAAATTTGGATCAAAATGCTTTGGCTTTCAACAATATGTCGTGGTCGAGACCATGCTCTTTAATTATCCGCTTTAGTGTATTGTTTTGTTTGTTAACCAAAACAATACTTTGCTTCAAATTTTTGTCATGGATAAGTCGTTTTTATTGTTTCAAGTGAACTTGCAAAACCTTCGCCCGACTCTTCAAATTTTCATATTTCAACTGCACAAAGAGAGTAATGTCAATTCAAAATATTAATGTAAATTCAAATTTTCAAATTAAAAAAAAAAATGATTGTTTGAATGTAATAGTACTTACAACCGCTCTATCTCTTTCGGCATTTGCGATTGATACCAAATCCTTGTCCTTGGACCATTTGTTAAAATATGCCAGGCCTCGCACTAATATTTTCCAATTTGTTTAGTGCCTTATCTAAAATGCCATCTTTATAGTTGTTGTTAAACGTGGCTCCCACATTTTACTTGGGTAAGTAAGGAATCCATCTTCGCAGGTTGATTCGGATCGCAGCAGTATAAACTATCCTTGCTAAGCAATAATTTTCATAACGACTAATAATCTCATTGATAAGAACTTTAGCCCTTCTCTCCCATTCTATCATGTTGGATATGAGGAATAATAAAATCACCGACATGGGATTGATAATCATTACCTATTAAGTTCTCCAAAGGAAAAGGTAGAACTCTTCACTATCTCGAATCGATGCAGACGATCTTGTGGGAGAAGAATGGGGGCTTTCACAAAGATCAACTGCTAATTGTTTCTGCCTTTGGGTGGGCTGATCCTGTTTTTGAAAAAATAAATCAAGATTTAGTTAAATAAATTTAAATCAGAATGTAATTCAAAATTGTAAAGCATATTAAAATTGAAATTTGAAGTATACCTTCGCCTTGAATCATCTCGCGGGTATCGAAAAAAAAGTTGGGTCATTATCAATGCCTAAATAATCTTCATCTAAATTTATATTGTTCAAAATAGATATGCTCTGCCAGACCGAGCAAGCCACAAGTGAGAGAGTTGGAATTCAAACGAGGTGTCAAGGTTTAGTGTCCCACTAGGGGCCGGAGAAAAACTCATGCGTTTACCAATGTTCTTTTCTTTGTTCCTCCGGTTGGCATTTTAAAAATTAATGGTTGAGTTGGTTTTGTGCCGTGGTTTGATCATGACCATATCTGCTGAAAAGTATAAGAAAAAAATGAAACATATTAAAACAATTCATAAAGTGAAAACTACGAAATTAAACATTATAGAAAAGTTGTACCTTGTTGTCGAGGGGTTGTTTTTTTGGTGCTACGGGTGGCCTTCAGAGGAGTTGAACTGGTGGTTGTTCAAGATATGAATGCATGCGATCGTATGGAGTGAGTTGGGGAAGAAGGTTCCAAATTCCCGCAATTCATCAATATTAAATGTTGTCAATTCATTTGGTTAAAATTTAAATTGAAAAATAAATATGCAACTTTGGAATTTGCAAATAATATATGAGAATGTATTACTTCTCCTGGCATTTAACGAGTTCAAACGCTTGAGGGTTTGGAGAGTGAGCTTCCATTTCGTATCGGGAGTCCCCTCAAGCCTCCGCATGTTGTTGGCCTCTTCCTCTCGATTGCTTCTTTTTTGGGAAGGGCTTCAAGATATCTTCTCTCGCAAAACATTAAAATTTAAGTTTTAATTCGCAAGGCAATGTAATGACAAAAATTGTAATACAATTACAAACTAAATAGTTTTTTGTTCATCAAATGGAATTGAGAATTTCTTCAAAGCCTCATCGTGAGCAAGTAGGAATTTCTTTATGTTTTAAATTTAAAAGTGCCTCATAGTAGAAGCCAAGGAGATAGTTTGTTGAATAAATGAAAGGTTTACAGGTTTTGAATTTGTTATGTCAATTCTTATTTTTTGGATAGATATGTGCACCAATCGAATTTATGTTTTGAGATAGTGGCACAAATATACGCAATGGCCCAATTTGGTATATCCATTTGGCGACCCCGCAAAACAATTCCGCTTGAAAAACGAAATAAGTGCAAAGCAAGAAAGTGTGTGCAATTGATTGTGTATCTACACCACGCCCTGGATTTATTGACATGGACATCTATTCTGAATGCCAAACAGTGAAAATTACTTTAAATTTATAACAGCAAATTGTATCAGAATAAAATATACATAAAAAAAAGAATTAAAAGGAATTATACTTACAATCAACATGGAAACCGTACGTTGATTCGAGAAATTTCTTGTCTTCTTCCACGAGTGTTGCCTTGGTTGTAACGATTGGCAAATTTTTGATAGGAAGGCCAGTAAACCGATGTATGTCATTTGCTTCAATAGTGAATTGGAACATTTGGCCATCGTTCAGAGTCACATAAAATATACCGTCCTCTGAATTGTAGCATGACAGAAGGTAATTCAAAATATCCGGATCTGTTTCGAAATGGGGCATATTAATGAGCCTTGTAAATTCACACTCTTCCATTATAGCTTGATATTCTGAAGACATCTTTAAGGCCGTATGGATGTAAGGGCATAAGGGATTCGTGTAGTTGATCTTGGAAATCGATTGAGTTGGATTCTCTTGATTTTCCGAACTTGCAATTGGGAAGCATGTGAAGTCGACATTGTAGCTGTTATTGCGTCTTTGTCGAAGATTTAGACCTGCAAAAATTCATGAATGGGAAAATGAAAACGAGAAAATGAGTGGCACAAGGGTATTTATAACCTAAATAGGGCGTCACTGACCCCTATTGACGTCGCGCAACAGTTACATTGACGCGCCATTTGATTTCACTGTCGCGCGTCAATAGAATAGAGTGTCGCGCGTCAATAGAAGATAATGTCACGCGTCAATAGAAGATAATGTCGCGCGTCAATAGATGATAGTGTCGCGCGTCAATAGAAGATAATGTCGCGCGTCAATAGAAGATAATGTCGCGCGTCAATTGATGATAGTGTCGCGCGTCAATAGATGATAGTGTCGCGCGCCCGATAGAAGATAGTGTCGCACGTCCAGAATATAGTGTCCACGTCAATAATATTTGTGCGCGCAATTTATAGTGTCGAGCGCCAATAAGATGGTGTCGCACGCCAATAGAAGATAGTGTCGCTGCGCCTATAGTAGCAAGTGGCACCTCGGGCCAATCAGAGTGCAAATGACGCGCCGTCCAAATTTAGTGACGCGTCGAGTGTCGCGATCATTGCTATTCAAAGTGTCGCTTAAAGTGTCGCACCAAAGTGACGTGTGTCATTACGAACTAGTGTTGTCGGTCGCCACCGATGGAGCCTTGAAAACCGTAGGTGAAAATTTTGTTTTTTTGTCAAATTCACCTTCGAGACTCAAGTTACGGGGATATTTGGAGGTATTTTCCACCTTCAATTTTATAGGGTGTCTTAAAATGAACCTGCTTGATACAATAATACCAATCAACTAAGCTATTTATCTCCCTTATCTTGCACATTTAGGGTTTCATTTTACTTATAATAGTTTACTAGCATATTTATTTACATTTACTTTGTTTTATTTACTACATTTATATATCATTTTAGTCCTCCTAATTAGATTAATTAGGATTACCACTTCCTTACACTTAGTTCTATTTTAGTTAATCATTTTGGTGAACTTGACGTCTCTTTATAACACCTTCTAGGGTTTTACATTTACACCTCCCATCATGGGTAAACGTCATAGAAAGTATTCTTCCTCTAAGTCTACAACTACTCTCCAATTTGATAACCATGGTCATGATTTTGTCGACACACCTACTGCTACTCCTAGTTATAACCCTTGTCCTTCTTTCATTCAAATACCATCTTCTGGAATGGATCTTTGGGATATCCAAGATGTTGTCACCACTTATTTGTGCACCATTTAACCTACAACTCTAGCTAAAATTGTAGTATAAGTATAGACTCTTCCTCCTATGGACATAGATGACTTTAGCATTACCTTACCTCTTTTTCAATCTCCTCCTTCTCCATCCACAATTACTTCCCCACCTCAAGCACCCCTGCATGACCTAGTTCCTACCATTTTCATGGTTGATAAGGTCCCTTCTGCTTCACCACATACTCTTGTTATTGCCAACACTATCATACCCTCCATCACACATACTCCATAATACTCAGTTGTTTTTCATATTCCTCCCTTGTCCCCTTTTCTTTATAAGATGCCATTTGCAGCTATTATCCGCCAGCTTAGTATAGTATCTTCTCCACCATTTGATCCTACCACCACTATTGTGCCATACCAAGGCCCTTCACCATTTATGGATCTTCTCCCCACCTATCTCTGCCAAACATCATCCTCCTTCGTGTATCCACCATTCACTTGCACTCTCTTCCTAAATAATTCTTATTGGGAACACATACCACTCGAAACATCCTGCACAACCATTATATGTTCCCACGATGGTCTCCTCCAACTTGGGTTTGACTTCGATGACCTTCATACTCCTCTATACGACCCACACATGTATAATGGTTCTATCATTCTTGTTGTTGCATACATAGCCCGCATGTTTTCAACCTTTTCATTATATCGGGATCGAGTGTCCCTCTAATATAATCTAGCCAAGATTTTCCAAGAGTTATTTTGATGACCAACCACATACCCTTTCTTATCAAGTCTCTCATGATGTCTAGTATAATTTTAATACATATCCTAATGATTCTCTAGAAGACTTTCCTTCTCTTACCCTTTGTGTTAACATTGATTCACCTCCTACTACAATACACTTTCTCTCCTCCGAGGTAGTTGATGATTCTCACTCACACATTCCTTCTTCTTGTACACACCTATGGGAGGCTATACACGCACTACAAGTTCGTGTCAATCCATGGAAGCCACAATTGTGTCTCTTCATGCTAAGATAGAACAACTTCAGCATGCTCCTACTACTCCTACAAATCCTACCCCATCCACCTCCCCTATTGGTCCCCTCCCTAATCCACTAGTTATACCATTACCTTCACCCATTATCCTTCCCTCTAATGCTACGCCACAACACATTTTGGGTCACCTTCTTCACCACCAACTCCTTATGTTACCCTCTACTCATTATTATCCACCTTTGTAATTAATGTGAACTGTGATAGTCCATTTTGTCACTATCATCACATTTAGGGACATCATACAAACTCTTTCCGCATGCTATCCCATGTCATCGAGATGTTCAAAAATTAGGCCTCATCTCATTTTCTCCACCATCGCCTTCTCTTCCCCGATCCACCCATCCAACTCATTTGGCTCATCGCACTACCCATGACCCATCCCATCCACCTTCTCTCCTCTTTTCTTCACCATCTCAGTCTTCGTCCTTCACTCATCCTTTTCCTACACATAATTTTCATTCACATGCTCCAATTTTATCTACTATATCCCCCTTGTGGATTGTGGTCATACACTTTCCTCATCCTTAGTATTTAGTCGATAGACATCCATTCCTCAATCTTATAGGTTAACTCCTCTTTCATGAATGTTTGGGGGGGCATAGCCATTACGCAATCCCCCTTCTTCATCTTATCATAGATGTACCTATACTATTTATATTCATCTTCACATATATGTGTCCTTCTTTGCATATTAGCACCCCTCATTACCCGATGACACACTCTTGTGCTTCGGTTCACACTAGATTGTTGAGGGATTACCATTACACTAAATCCCATACAACACACATCTTACATCATCCTATACATACCTCATCTACTATTCATTTATACATCACCTATCTCATACACGCTACACTAGTTATCATTATATACGAGTCTAGTTTTACATTACATCCACACATTCTACATTTATGCTAGAGTACATTATCAATGAGTCTAGATTTCTATATCACCACTACCCATTCCATTTTATATCTATGCCTACTACTACATATTACACACACACACCACATCCATGCATCCTATATATTCTACATGCTATACTAGATTTCATTATACATGAGTCTAGTTTTACATGTCATCCTTACAAATTCTATTTCTATCTACACACTTGTTACATTTACATATTACACATTCTACATTTCCTTGCCCATAATGCACATTCACATACCCTACCCCTTTACATGGGCATTACTATTATGTTGTCTTCTACACACCGCACTCATCACAATATGACACACTCTAGTTCCTGGTCCATTCTCGATTGTTGAGGGTTTACTTATCAAATGAACCTTACCTACATGTGACATATCATCATACCACATTCATCAAACTAGTGACCAACACTCTAGGCTATATTTTCACCCACATGCATCATTACATACCATAGTGGTATACACGTTAGGTTCAATCACCACTCTTTTCATCAATCCTACATCATCCTATTACATTCTATCATCTCCTCTTATATCCTACTCTTACATTATACTTTTTCCCAAAATTATTCCATTACATTATCATGCCTTCAATTATCATGTAGTGGTATACACCTTATGTTAAATCACCACTTTTTCATCACATTCTCACTAACCTCTTACATCCTATCATCACATATTCTATTATCCTATTCTAATTCATTCTATTACATCCTCATTTATCCTATTCATCACTTAATGCTATACATTTTAGGCTAAATCACCACCTCATTCTTATTCATCATGTAGTTGGTTCACTCTTAGTGTTAAACCACCACCTTCCGTTATCCACCATATACTCATATACACTCCATCCCACTTCATCATCTATCTTGTAGTGACATACGCTATAGGCCAAATCACCACCTTATTCATCCATCATGTAGTGATATACGCTTAGGTCTATATCATCACTCACACCTCCCACACATCGTGGTATATGCCTATGTTAGAGGGTCCATGCACACCTTTCTATATGACACATTCCCATCCATTCATCTTATAGTGATATACGCTTAGGGCTACATCATCACTCTTCTATGCAACAAGTCATGGTATACACTTAGGCTATAGGTTTCATGCACATATTTCCATTCATCTCACCACCATACACTCATTCTATCATGATATATTCTTAGGGCCAAATCATCACTCCTCCGTTCAACAAATTCATGACATACGCTTTGGTTATATGGTTCAAACACATCTCTTCACATGTCACATGTCCTCACCACTACACATACACACTCATCATAGAGCGCTAGACACAACCAACACTACTCAACCATTTGTGATGATGCACTCTCGTTTACAGTTCATTATTGATTGCTGATGGGGAAAAATTGAACCTCACCGTATATAATTCTATACCGTCAGGGCATGTTTCTCTATCATCCCATCTTGCATTCCATTCCATCCAATCACATCATACCGCATTTTCTTGGTAGCATTTACTCTTTCTTACTAGTGTTTTACATGATCACCTTACTACACATGTTATATTGCTTTCTTCTATATCATTATCATACACACATACATGTTCATGCCTTTGTCTAAGTTTGATCGTAGATACAAGACATTTACATGTGGCATGGATGCTCACCTTCTACCCTTACCATATTGGTCACTTTGGGGCATCCAAATTCATCTCATACAAGTGTTATTGTTTCATTTTGTACTTAGCATCTTATACTACTTGTTCATACATGATTTGACATATTGGTTATCACTCTAACATATTAACGGGTATTCCATGTGTAACACTTGTTTTACAGATTACTTAATTCCATGACTACCTCTTTATTTCTACTTGTCTTCTTTATTTTCCTTTATATGCAGGCTTTGGCCTTTTCTTGTGTGCACATTGTCATTATTTGTGGCCTTGATGGCCTTTCATGTCTTGTGACATCATGAGTGATCTCACATGTTTGTAAACTTCTTTGTATGATCCTCTTGCAGCTTTCTTACGTGTTTACACTACGGTGTTTGGTATTTTATTTTTATACATTGTCTACGTATTTTACACTTATTTTATGCATGTGTTTTTGGACTAACACTTTTATTGGCTAGCCATCCCCTTTTGTGCATGCCTCAGTATCTACCAAGTGTTTCCCTTTCCCCCTGCATGGTAGAGTTTTACAGTTTAGAGTGCATTTGGTCCTCTTTTGGGGCCGCATTCTCCTTCCAGGGTCATCGCATGTGCCCCTAAAGAGGGGGGAATCATTGAGGGTTTTGTACTAACACAACATATTTACATCGGTTCAAACACAACGAGTGAGTTTAGACCAGTCTATGAACTCCATACACAACAACGGCCTTAACAGGACATGGTGTCCTTCAACAATTCTATGGAGTAGTTACAGGCTTGGGGGTTATAATGGGTGTGTCTCTCTACACTTCTCCATCCAGTGTCATTTGATCTCCCAAAAAACCAACACATAGTACAAAGATATTGTCAAAAAAATTTAGTAGAAGCAGTTAGAGTTGGAGGAAACAATGCATTTCCTCCCTACACTACTTTAGCCAGGTGGTGTGAAATCACCTAAAAACTTGCAATAGTACAAGATATCATTCTACACCCTTTTTATCGACATGGATCAGGTGCACATGTTCCATTTACAATTTTTCTAGCATATTTTACATTTGCGTACTTTACACATATTTATAGAACATTTTTACATACATACATATTTAACTACTTGATCATTTTATCCTTGCAGGTCCACCGTATGAGAAACAAATAGTCAAATTGGGGGAAAAAATGACAAAAAATAGTGACAAAAATATCAACAACGCACCGCGATGGTACTTTCCATACTAAACATGTAGGTACATTACACACCGCAACAACTACATGCGTGTTCCACTCTAGGTTCACTCTCATCACTTTTTATGCACATTTATCACCTTTAGAATCCACGGTCCTCCACATTTTTGTTTTTATCATTCCACGTTTGAGTCTAGTCCATCGGCACATCTTTTTACACTCTACATGGATATCAAGTACACATCTCTATCTACATTATGCTCACCGAGCTTTCGCTCACCAACATAAAGTGGGGGAAAAATGTAGACACAAAATTATGCATTTTACACATAATTTGGCCGGGTCTTATACTACTATTTAGAAGGTTATCAAGTTTTCAAAGTACTATTTAATCCCACCTTTTGGCCATCTTTATTTTATATTTTATTTTGTAGTTCCATGTATTTTCCATCACTTATCCACCCATTTCACAACTTCCATGACATTTTATCCATAAATCAGGGCACCCTAGCCTATTCTGGGGTGCCTTGGTCCCACCCTGGGTGCCCCGATCTATGCAAACCCCTTTCACTCCTTTTGGGTCATTTCTAGTTGTTGGTCATATTTATCTTCTTCTCATCATCATTGTTGGGATTACTTATGAAATTAAGATTGAGAGCCCGATAACTATAAAGTTATAAGACCATAATGAGGGTCTAGATCATATCATTACACAATACTATCATTCCATCTAGGAAACATCCATTTCATCACTTGCATCCACATAGTGTCATGCATCAAGGCTAGGAGATCTGCATCACACACACTTCATAGGGGAGTAATTCTATTCTATTCCATGCACACATGCTATTTACATTTTCTATAGTTACTATTGCTTTACTTTACTTTACAAAGTGCAACCGACATAAGAGCACCTAGGGCACGACATGCACACACTGCGAACTAAATTTGGGTCTAAAATGTAGTGAAACACTCAAAGTGATAAGTCCACTAGCTTGGTGGTTGAGGTCAGTTTGACCCATTCATATGAATCTTTTATTTTTCTATCGTTTGATACTTCTCTTTATATTGTAGAGTCATTTTCCATCTCATCGGTAGATCCAACACAAAAAATAGTGAAGGTAAGGAACCCGGTGCGACCATACTATTGCGTAGGTTTTATGCATTTACAATGTTTCGAGTGCCTAGATTTCATACAAGGCACCCCAGGGCACCCAGTCACCTATGATCCTTTAGATCTTTCCTTCCTATGGTCCCCGAGTGTTCATTTGCACTTCAGATTTTGTTATCGGACATGTGACAACCTGTGACAGAGTCGCTTCTAATTAGCTAAGCTATTTCTCTCCCTTCTCTTACACATTTAGGGTTTTATTTCACTTAGAATAGTTTACTAGCATATTTATTTACATTTACTTTATTTTATTTACTACATTTATACAACATTTTAGTCCTCCTAATTAGATTAACTAGGATTATCACTTCTTTGCACTTAATTCTATTTTAGTTAATCACTCTTATTATTGATTGCATGGTTGAATTATTCTAATTTAATGTTGATCTACTCTAGATAATGCATGTGAATTCTATAAGTTTACTCACAACATTAACCCTCTCTCCTTATTTCTCCTACTCCGCTTTACCTATTTCTCAAGTATAATCCTCCCTTGTATAATGTACAAGTGTTTTCCATAGGTTTAATAGAGTATTCCTATGTGATCCTTGACCTAATGACCACCCCACAATTTCAGTTAGTGTACATTCAATAATGGGAGCCTCCCCATACAAAAGAAGAAGGGGCTTATCCCCATGACCATTGGTGAAAACCAATAATCTGCACTACAAAAATTATTTCACCAACAGATATCATCCCTTTAATAAGGTCCATACCTTTGTTAGAAGATGTAATAAAGAAAGAATGTAGAGAATACCAAAATGTACACATTGTATATATTATGTATTCATCATTTTACTACACAAGAGACAATCACAAAAATTTGATAAGGTCACAACCAATATTTAGTTAACACATAGCTAATAAGGACTTAATAATAAACTATTAGCCAAGTAATACCTCCTCTTAAGGCTTACACTACAAAAAGTTAAAACAAACACATTGATTTTTTTTTAAAAAACATAACCAAATAGTGTCACACATTCTTTAGAATATTTAACTTTGAAAATATTTCTTTGACCAAGTAGACATCAATCAAGCTGCCTTGTAACACTAGTAGAGGTGTAGCTTCTAAGTTGAATTCTCGTGTTTTTGGATTCCACCTCCCCAAACTCTAGAATTACATTATAGGTGAAATTCCATTCTCGGAAAAAATACCTAAAAATAAAATTTTCCCAAATAATATAATGATCCAAAAATTAATGTAGCAAGATTTTTAAAACAAATAAAGGGAATTATACTAGGAAAATGTGTGCCCTAGATGTTGGGGTATGGCTAAATAATCACCAAATTGTGTTCCCTAATAGTGAATAACCCTAAAAAATTGTTAATCTAGAAATGTGACTATATTTTCATTTTATCCTAAATACCTTTGAAAATCACATTTTTACTCTTCCTTTCGATTATAAACTATGTTTTCTCGTAATATAACATGCACTAAACCATGTTTTTATTTACTACATTTTACTTATCATGTTTTTTCCTATGAATATTTTATTTTCATGCCCTATCTACACAAACAACCCTAAAAATTGTACAAAAATGGAGAATTTTATTTTTTTCCCTAACACTTCAAAACACACTTAAATTTGTCTAAAAACACACTACAAATTGTATTCCCAATGGAACTTTTATAAAGAAAATTGTTCAATTTTTATTCACATTTGTAATGGAATCAACTATATTTGTGTCCTTAAGGCCTCAAAAAACCATTTCCTCTTGAAATTTTACTCATCCTAAATTTATACCCTAAGATACAATACCACTATTAGAAGATGAAACATAGAAAGTATGAATATACAACTGGAATACATATATTGTAGATTACGTTTTGTAATTTAATTATCCAAGATATACTTACAAAATGATTGAGAAGTCTACAAATAATATTTAGTCAATACAATAACAAAATATAAGCCTTATAAGTTATATTCTAATATCCACTCCTCATCTCAAAGAAAAGGAACCATCCTTGTTCATTAATACATGTTATTATACCCATTTTGGAAATAATTTATCTACATAAACACACAAATATATATCCAATACATGTTCATCCATGTTAATACTCAATGCAAAATGGTGTGCACGGAACCTTTTATCCCACCTTCCTTGAATCTAATAATAATTATAACTACTACCCCACCCCCACTATTCTCCCTAAGCTTATATTGGATATGTGGTCCATGCTTTTAATACAAGATGAGGAATGCCATCCATTGGGGATATCAACCTATTCCTCCACCACTTTCTATTCATGATTCAAGATCTAATGCTCCATTAAAGGGTTATGACATATTGTATCAATTGAGCAATACACCTAGTAAGAAATTTATTTTGGAATTACTAAAATGATGACATACTTATAAGAAGATTTTATATAAAACATTATGGTCTACAAGTATCCCTACTAATACACAACCCTATTCCTTTTCTTCTATCATGAATGCATTTAATAACATCAATAAGGATCATTATTTTGAGCCTAAATAGTTGCCTCTTAAGAATATTAGGGATTAATGTTCACCACTACTTGTCATCACAAAAATTCATCATTTTCTAATCAAAATAGTACTAATTGATAAAGATCCACATTAAATGTTTGACCCAACTCCTTACCTAAAAATGAGTATCTCCATGAGCATTATTTTATGGGAATTTAGTATTCACATGGTTATGAGTCATTTATGGATGGTAAATTAGTACCTACTAATTTGTTATTACGATTACACATTTATTTGTAACTTATTATATTTGGTGATTTGTTAAGTAATATTTTTGTATATTATAACAATATTATGTACTTAGATAAGTGGTTGCTTATTGAGATATTACAAGGACATGAGTATCCTTGATTATAAGAATTCCTTCCTATATATTTGTATAATGCCAAAAGATAAATATGTAATAAGAAATATAGTGTGTAATAGAATTTTGTTGAATTTTATCATCGAAACTCGAACCAAATCTACATTTGGTATCATAGTAATATGGATTCCTAAACATAATTTGGGAAAATCCATTCTTGTTCATAATAGCTAGGCTAGGCTAGGCTAGATATATAGAGAGGAGAGGGGAAATAAACAATATATGGCTTTGCATGATATATCTATATGGGGGACTAACCTCATTCCCTAGAGTATGATCCGCCCTATCTCTTTATTTGGACCTATCTCTCTATTCGAATCGGATGAGGATTCTAGATATGATGCCCTAGATATAGATGTGGGGGACCCCTATCTATCTATTCTAGGGCCACATTTCAGTCACCCCTATATAGCTAGATGTGTCACTAGTGCTCTAATCGGGAGGATTGGGTACCTAGCCTCTATATATATATGGGGTGGGTCGGAAGGTTATTGGTTTCCCCGAACTATCTTACCCTACCTATTAGAGAGGAGAGGACCTCCCCTACTCTAATCTATATATCCCCTTTGATGAGAGTTTATATATGTAGGATTTTAAGTTTGTAATGGGTAAGTGCACCAAGTTGGGGGGCCAAAAAGGGGTATTAAGTGGACACATTTTTTAAAAAAGAAAAAAACTTCAACTTGTATGAGTTTTTTTGAAATAGTTACATTTTAAATTGGAAAATGTTGTATAAACATGAATTGTAGCATTTTGAGTCTAGTTTATAAGCTACTAAATTTCATTGAAAATGGATAAGTTTAAGTGGGTCAAATAACTAAAATACCAACATGTGCTCCTATTTTTGTTAAAAACACAATAGAGTGACTTTCGTGCCCCCCACCATTTTTTGTAGCATCATTTAGTATTTTTGAAAACCCTTTTGTAGAAAGATAGCTAGGAGCATCTAGTTTGTGTTAGAGGTTTTTTTAGAAATTTTTAGCGAGTATTTTTTTTTATGATTTTTCTAGTATAGAAATTTAAAGTTTTGAAAAATAATGGATGGACCATGCCCCCTAACTACCTCAAAAAATATCGAAAATTAGATTTTTTTAATATGTATAGAATTAGGCCTAGTTTGTGCTTGTATTTTTTTTTCAATTTTGATGAGCCAAAAAAAGATACATGATAAAAGATAGGCATATTTAAAATTCAAAAAATAGCTATAAAAAGGCATAGTTAGAAAATAAATAATATGGAAACCTTATATTAGTCAGAAAATTTGAAAAATTATATTTTTAGAAAGAAGAAACTTTCCTCTATGTCGTGGTATAATTTTTTTAAAATGAATCGATTGTTTTATGTTGATTTATCATGGTGGAAATGGAAAAATTTTGCATTTTCCTACAAAAACATGTTATTTTTTGTGTTTGTACAGGTCCATGCCTCAAGCTTGGGGATCCAAACCGGATCCAAGCCTTGATGCATGGCTTGGAAAAGTGAAAACGCTAAAACGCTATAATGCATACGCGTTATAACTATGACCACTCTACACTTTATTATTTATATTTTATTGTTTCTTATACTTAAAATTTATTTTAGTAAATATAAGAAATTAGGGCCACTCTACACCTTATGGAACTAGTCTCACAGCTCCATTAATCATGATTTAGGAGATAGTTATTTATAGTATAATCTGGTTAGTACATAGGTAATTTCATGACTTCAAGCATTCAACATAAAGCTTTTACATTTAAATTCTACAATCGAAACCCTAAAACCCTAAAACCCTAAACCTAAACCCTAAACCATCATCCCTAAAACCTAAAACCTAAACCCTAAGCCTTAAGCCCTAAACCCTAAACCCTAAACAATGAACCATGAGCCCTAAATGCTAAATCTTAAACCCTAAAAACTAAATCCTAAACCCTAAAACCTAAACCCATAAACCCTAAATAATGAATCCTAAACCCTAAAGCCTAAGCCCTAAACCTAAACTCTATGACCTAAACCCTTAACCCTCAACCATTAACCCTAATACCTAAACCCTAAACTATAAACCTAAAAAAAAAAATAAACCCTCAACCCTTAACACTAAATCCTAAACCCTAAACCCTAAACCTAAACCCTAAACCCTAAACCTAAACCTAAACCCTGAGCCTTAAACCCTAAATCCTAAACACTAAATCCAGAGCCCTGAGCTCTAACCCCTAAACCTTAAACTCGTAACTCTAAACCCCAAACCTTGAGCCATAATTCATAAACCCATAAACCCTAAACCCTAAACCATAATCCCTAAACCCTAAACCCTAAGCCTTGAACCCTACACCCTGATCCTTGAGCCTTAAACCCTAAAATTTAAACCCTGAGCCCTAAACCCTAAATCCAAAGCCTTGAGCTCTAACCCGTAAACCTTAAACCCATAACTTTGAACCCTGAACCCTAAGCCATAAACCCTGAACCATGCACCCTAAACCCTAAGCTCTAAACCATAAACCCTAAACCTTAAGCCTTGAACCCTACACCTTGATCCCTAAGCCCTAAACCCTAAACCATGTACCATAAGCCCTAAACCCTAAACCCTAAACCATGAGCCCTAAACCTTAAGCCCTAAATGCTAAATCCTAAACCATAAACCCTAAACCTAAACCCTAAATCCCTAAAAACTAAACCCTAAACCCTAAACCCTAAACCCTAAAAAACCCTAACCCTAAAACCTAAACCCTTAACCTTAAACCCTAAAGACCCTAGAGCCCTAAACCTAAACCTAAACATCTATAAAACTACTAGACCCTAAACCCTAAACCCTTAACCCTTAACCCTTAACCCTTAACCTAAACCCTAAACCCTAAAACCAAAATAATAAACCCTAAACCCTGAACACTAAATCCTGAACCCTAAACCCTAAACCCTAAACCTTGAACCATGAGCCCTAAACCCTAAACCCTAAACACTAAATCTAGAGCCCTAATCTCTAACCTCTAAACCTCATATATTTCCAGTAGGTCTTATGAGTGAGTTCATCTTTTTGAATATCAATATTAGGACCTTATTTCCTAGTCTTGTGCCTAGAACCATCATTGAGTCTTCTTGTACAACTACCTTGTTTATGAGAGGTGGGACAAGAAACTAAATGGATATGACATCTACCTTGTGCCTTGCAATGCATATTACACATCTCTGCCAAACCTGTTTCTCCCCACATATACTTGCATTCTTGAATGTCAATTTCTTTACACTCTGAAACAAATTTCACATTTCTCATATTTCCATGTATGGTATTATGCAAGCTAGGATGACCCATTGGAAGCTGGAAAAAATAACCATCGACAAAAAATTAATCTCAAAGGAAATGGAAGAAACACATATAGTATACCAACGCGGAGGTGTAGGATCAGAACCAAATTACCTGTAGTATCCTCTCCTCTGGAGAAAGAGAAATCTCTTCTATTACTGGAATGGATAGTAAATTTGACAAAACTTCCTGAAGTGTTCAAAATAAGAAAAATAGCTGGGAATGGATAAGAACACAAAGGAGTTATCAATCCCTAGTAAATATTTCTTGTTTAGTTCGAATGGGAGTCAATTGGCCTACGACTTAGTGACCTTCCATTCATTGATAATTCCTTCTATGATAAACCCATGGATGCTTTCAAAATGCCTTCAAAAAGATAGGGGTAGTCATCAATCCTAGTGAAGGGTGTGATGTGATTTCCAAACAACTTGAAATTCATACAGATTTAGAGGTCATAACATGAATTTACAAATATCTCTATCGTTATAAATGGAATCCAAGTAACGGTGTCTCTTTATACCCAAGGATCTAGGACTACTGGGGTCTTGTGGTAGGATTGGACATTCAAGAATCATTGAGTGTCTGAATCAGAATGTCATTGCATCTAGAGAAACATTTTCAAACATTGGAGTAATGCATCTTGGAAAATAAACTTGAACCTCATAAATCCTCTCAAATTTCCAACTTACACAAGCACTGGACATATCAAGCTTTATTCTTCAAATGAAACCTTCATTCATAGCAGCTTGCAACTGAAATAATTATTCAAAAGAGCATAAAAACATTTCTTTGTACCAAATTATTCCTAGATATCTGACATTTCCCTCCTTCAAAATATCAACAGATGAAAGACACCAAATTGTGATTACTCTCTTTAAATGTTCTGCCTAGGAAGCAGATGAACCCTTTTAGTTGAATACTCTATGTTAATACTAATAAGAATGGGTAAGACACAAAACATTACAGTGAGTGAAATAGTTCCCATGCGATGGGAAAAAGAAGATAGATGTATTGGGTAACATTTATTTGTACCAAATTTTTCTTGGATATCTGACATTTCCCTCCTTCAAAATATCAGTAGATGAAAGGCATCAAATTGTGATGAATCCCTTTGAATGTTCTACCTACAAAGTAGATGAACCATTTTTAGTTGAATACTCTTTATCAATACTTATAAGAATGGGTAAGACATAGAACATTACAATGAGTGAATGGGTGAGCCTAAACCTTAAGCCTTAAACCTTGGGCCCCTAAAAAACCCCCCTAAACCCTAAACCTTAGCCCCCTAAAAACCCCTAAACCTAAACCTAAACCTTTAAACCTTAAACCATGATCCCTAAACCCTAAACCCTGAGTACTAAACCCTAAACCCTAAACCCTAAGCCCTAAAATCTGATCCCTAAACCATAAACCCTAAGCCCTAAATCCTAAACCTCAACCCTAAACCCTAAAACCTAAAACCTAAACCCCAAGCCTCAAACCCTAAACCCTAAACCTTGAGCCCTAAACCCTAAACCCTAAGCCTTGAACCTTGAGCCCTAAGCCCTAAGCCTAAGCTCAAACCCTAAACATTGAACCATGAAACATGAACCTAAACCCTAAACCCTAAACCCTAAACCCTAAACCCAAACCCTAAACCCTTAACCCTTAACCCTCAACCCTCAACCCTAACCCTAACTGAGCCCTAAACCCGAACCTTGAGACCTAAACCCTCAACCCTTAACCCTAAGCCATAAACCCTAAACTCTAAACCTAAATCCTAAACCTAAACTGTGAACCCTAAACCATGAGCTCTAAACCCTAAACCCTAAAATATGAACCATGAGCCCTAAACACTAAACCCTAAACCCTAAACCCTAAGTCCTAAACCCTGAACCCTAAGCCCTAAACCCTAAACCCTAAATCATAAACCCGACCCAAAGGAAAGTCCTAATAAGATCATTCAATGTGTTTCACTATGTAGGGAATAGTGTCTAAGATGATTGATCAACTCATTTAGATTTGATGAGAGATTACTTCCTCTGAAGGCCTAAAAAGGCCATTTTTGGTCATTTTGTAGATAATTGAACACCCTTCAGAACAAGCTAAAATGAGTTAGTAATGTCATCGAGGTATCAAGGACCATCATGTGTGAAGTATTAAGGCATCGTTTGTCTCCATGAGAGACATATGAGCAAAAACATGTATGAGAATTGTGAATTTGATTCCATGAAAGGATAATTTTAGAGCTAGGAAAGGTGAGGGGATGATCATATTTATATGGAGCACCATGTTTCTAAGAATGAGCAATCATCTGAGTTTACTTGATGTAATTCACTTAGTACTATTCATAAAAACTCATTCAACTCCTAGTAGTGTGATCAAACATTAAGGAGGAGGCACATTACAATCACCTCATTTTGGCCATAGGATAGGAATCCCATTCAGGGAGCAATCCTCTATCTACAAAGTGAGGATATCATTTTAGTAAGAAGTAGACAAGCATCATAGAGTTGATTCATGGTCACTAAAGTGAATTATGGACCAAATTTAAAAATTGGTACCAATTCAAGTAGTGGTAGGGCCAAAATCCAATTTAGAAGGTCAAAAACCTACAAAACAAGTATATGCTTTCCCAAAACAAAGACCGAACTACAATATATATGCCCTAAAAGTTTTAGGTCCTTTGCTAAAATCCTGAAAATGAGTTAAGTATTGACCAAATTAGATTTTGAAAAACTATCTTCTAGATTATAACTGTTGGAGCTACGGGACCACTTCCATCAGGTGCAGAGTGACCCTAATTTCTTATATTTACTAAAATAAATTTAAAGTATAAGAAATAATAAAAGTATAAAGAAATAATATTAGAATATGAATAAATAATAATAATAAAAGTATAAAGAAATAATAAAAGAAATCTTATACTTAAAATTTATTTTTTTAAGTATAAGCCCCCAAATACACATATATAGTCCATACTATACAAAAACGTATGCATTATAATGTGTATGCGTTTTAGGATAGGTAATTACCAACCCAAGAAAAATAAACGTGATCATGTTATGGAAAAATGTGTACGCGTTATGGAAAAATGCGTACGTGTATTTGTTTTCGGTTTTTGTCCACTTTTTGGCCCCCTAACTTGGTGCACTTACCCTAATCCTTCTTGGTAGGAGATAATATATGGCTTCTTAGTTTAATTTTTGGGTATATTTGAAGTGCTTTTGATTTTGATGTGTAACTTGCTAGCATATTTGTCTTAGTTGTACATCTACTTTGCATACAATTATTCCTTGAAACAAGATTGGGCACAAAACGTATTAAAATCTAAAATTAAGATTTCTCCTGGATGTATCTCTCTTTGGCATCAAATTTCAAACCAAAGATCCTCTTCACTTGACTGAAATTGCATTGGATAGTAATCATCTTCTAGACATGATCACGATACTTATTACCCCTTATTAATACATGGACATCTTCCTCTTTTAGTAGACTAGATAAACATCAATTTAGAGATTTGAAAAAAACATGGAATTAAGTGGATGGGTCACTTTTTTGTTTTGGAAAGTGTTCTTCTTACATCGGCACCATTTGGTGATTCACCCAATGTGGTGACACTCTTTGTGTTATTTTAAAATATATGCATTGAATTTTGGTCCCATATTAGGAATGTTTTTCTTTAAATTTATTCCCTTGATGTAATAATTCATATAATGGACAACTTATGATAATGGTTATGTCAACCATAACATTTTGTACCGATTTATGTAGAATTATTACCCCACACACATGAGGAGAAATACATATTTGTGAAGGGCATCCCATGGTGATGTCTCTCATGTTATAATTTAGGGTTTTTGTACATGTAATTGGGGTGCTCTCTTTGGTGACATGATAGGTCTTATAATATTTTGAATATTATAATTAACATATAGTGAGTTGGAAGCCTATGGATTACTCAAACATTTTATCAATATTTGTCACAATTGTAAGCACCCCTCAGGAAAACCTTTGCATCAACAAGTATTGTTACCATAGCCCACATTTTTTTCCCTCGGGTGAAAATTTCACCCACATTTTCACTCATGTGTTGGGGATGACCGTAAAGAGAGTGCAAAACCAACGTAGCTCTTTACGGCACCACCACCAAGCTCAATGACCAAATGAAGTCAAAAAGTCACCATCAATGGATCTTTCTGTTACCTTCCATTCCACGTCAATACGATACTGCATGACATCATAAATATTTTTATTGTGTGCTCCACCATAGAAATGGATGGTCACATCATCATTTTTGAAATCTTCACATTTGTTGTGGGAATCATAACAATGTTGAAGCCAATATTGTTTTCCCCCTCTCCCGTAGCAAATAACAAACTAAAGGAGACCAAATGTAACTCTGCAAAAGATGAAGTGATTAATGGTTATTCATGTAAGAACTCAAACTATCAGAGGAGCCCATTTCCTACATCATTGCTCTAGTTAACCCATTGCTTGTTGGTGCCATGACTCACACCTGAAATCAGTAAGTATTTAATTTGTGTTTCTTATTATTATGAGTTCATAAATTTATGGGTTTGTGATTTATATAGTGTTGGTATATAGATAAATCTATAAAATACCTCTTTAGCGAGCATGTCACCACGTTCACGGTCTATAGACTATATAAAATATTTTTCTACCTCAATATGGGCATTCGAAGGAGTAGTAAAAATAAAATAATAAAGAGTTCTCCACTTTCAAATTTGACCTTCGAGCAATTTATTTGAAGATCCCAATAAAAAAATGATCTCAACTCCCTTTATTTTTCTCCTTATAATGCTACTTCGATATGTATTTATAGATTTCATTTACAATGGAATTTGACCATGTGGTGCTCAGGATCAAGTCTCTGTTTTCATGACAAATATTTGACAAAATGCGTAGAAGGATTGACATGACAAATATTTGCATCACTGAATGGTATCACATGTGAAATGGATCTTGTCCTTCTAACATCCTTCACCCATTAACTTCACAGACCCCACAAGGTCAAAATAAGGTTATTACACTAGAATATTACTTTGCAAGCCTCAAGACTGGGTATACACATCCTTTGACAGAGTTAATCAATTTTGAACAAATAAATGTCTTCCCACTGATTTTTCTTCAAGAACATTCCAAATAAACTCCCTCACTACCTGATCATTGTTTCAAAACATAATTCCTAGGATCTTTATTAGCCTTGCTCAAATTAATATTGTGTTCTTTTACCAAACTCTTCAACAGGGTGTTCAAGACTGAGTAGTGGTTTATTGAATTATTCCATGTATTTGGACTTTATACAAGTTCTTATTGACTCAAACCCTTCTTATGAATATTAGAACATGTTTAATAATGCTCTTACCTTTTGACATCAACTATATTTGCCATCAATCATTCCATACCCCTGTTCATTGTATTCCCACAGTTTTTCAAGATTCATCAAACCCTCAAAGGAGTGCACCAACCCTGTTATCACCCTTAGTCATTGCATACAATTAGTACTAGATGTTCACACACTTAACTCTCCTTACTTATTTTCACTCTCTAACATCCAATACCTGAGTTCTCACCTAGTTATTTGAGGTTCTTAGCACCTAAACCTATTCTCCCACCATCTTAATGAGTCACAGACCTCCATCAAGGACTGTTTAGGTTTATGCAAACAATAATGTCACCTTTTCATATCCTTCTCATTATGTACCATCAGTCTTAGGACTATGTTTACAACCTTTCAACTAGTAAATCATCTTGAAATTGTCTGATACTTTTTTATCATTGAAACTCACCCCAACCTTCTTGTTATCCAACTTATCACGAGTTATAGAAAACTTTACTTAGCCTTTAAACCAATGTTTAAACCTCCAAACCTTGGAACAGGGTACCATGGTTAGAGAGAGGGTTTTATGTTTGTTTTCTTTATTTAGTCTTTGTTCACACTTCTGCAAGGTTCTTATCCACACAAAAACACTTTTATGGACTCCCATACCATCTCAAGCCTCTAAAAACATGCTCATACCTCCACCTCCATCTCTTGATGATGCTTTATATATTTCACTATTGGATTAGTTTATGCATCTCTAGTAGGAGAATACATGGTTACATGCCCATATGGATGTGTTTAAGGAGTGAGAGTGGTAGGGTCAAGTGTGTTCACACTCTCAAGATAATTTGAATCATTCCTCTTTTATAAAATTTGTTATAGATAGGAATGTGGAAATAGAAACATCTAATGAGCATGAACCCTAGTGGTAGTTGTATTACTATTATTTACTTGATTGTGATGTGTAAAACACTTAATTTTTTATATATGATTAATTGTGTACATGTTTTGTAATGAGTTTGCATTGTTGGTTATTTTTTGAATCATCTAATTATACATGTAACCTATAGATCATCAAATATATCTATATAATATTTACATTTTCTCTTGATTCTTACACCTATTGATATTTAGTATATGTGTATGTCCAATTTGAGACAATATTATATAATGGTTCATGATTATTTAATTGACCTCTTCATAATTACTTTATAATTTTATAATGGGGTCTCTTGCATATTGTTTTATTCATATGACACAATGATTAACTCTTTCTTGTGTGATGTGTCCCTTTCTTACTCTCTTAAACACATGTAATCATATAAAAGAGAATCTCGTACATGTGGTTCTTAATTCATTTGCACTATTTTTTTAGTATTTTCTCTTTCTCAAATTTCTCATGTTATACTTGCTTTGTCATAGTAGAATAAAATTACTCAACTAAAAGAGGTAATATTATCTCTTTATGAACTTGATGCAAAGTAGGATCATCAATAACTCAACATTAAATTACTCCAATGCACCTTGTTCATGCCTTGCCACATTTCCCAATCATCCTTTTCTTCCAAATAAACTCTTTTCTCAAATTTGCCCCTTTAAGACCTTCTCTTGCTCTTAAGCTCTCTTAGACCTCCCTACTTTGTTTTACCTCTTCAATTTGACCTTGAATTTTTTGGTTTATTCTCAACACATATTCATTTTCTTACCTCTCCTTATCCTTATTTATATACCTATTTCATCATAGCTTCACCTTTCACCTTAAGTCACTATACTAGCTTCTTGACCTTCAAGTTTTATTAAGATACCTACAACTCTCTTCAATAGTATAAAATTTTTTATATCCTTCCTTGAGTTTCTTCACCCCTCCATAGTATCAACAAGACATTTTTATCCCTTTCATTTACCTTCTCTTCCTTAGTTAGACTTTCCCACTTACTTTCTCCTTATATCTCATTGTCCTCTCTCTCTAGGACTGTGTCTAGTTCCCAACTGTCCTTTTCTTACTTTGAAAGTATCCCTTACTTGTAATGACCCCAACAATAACCTCAAACTTCTCAATGAGCATGGGCTTCTAGTTCATCAAACTTCACATATTCCTTGGCTCTTCTTAATAGTTTCTTAGTATATGGTTCTTGGCTTTGTGTATAGACATTACCTATGACTGCCCCTGACCGAGTTTTGAAGAATGCATGTAATTATACTTCCACTTAATGATTATAATTCCTTTTCATAACCTCTAAAATTACTTATACACCCTCCTTCAGAATTGACTCCTTTAACAATGATTATCACCTCAAGATCTTCTTAGATGAGTATGAGCACGTTATATAGTTCAAAATAGAGTTGCACAAAATGAAGATAAGAGTAGATATACTTATTCTTAAGGTTTTGACACACCTTATCCTTACTTTTATGCTTCTATAAGTTCATAGTTTGTCATAAGGATAGGATTTGGAAGATTAAACAAAGATATTACTACCAAATCCTCTAATATGGGCATAACAAAGTCAACCTCAACATTCACACTTGGCCCCTAATTGGCACTATTTATCTTTTGTTAAGAATATATTGTGTACTATTATTAATAATCACGGTTTTAGAATAATGGATTGTGATTTGAGAGAGATTTGTGGAAGGTTGAGAGAATCATGTTGGAGAGATAAGTGGGAATGTGATAAGGGTTGACTCCATATTCTAAGGATGTCATTCTCCTATATAATGTAATCTCTCATATGAATAAAATATCCCAAATGATTTCAAAATTCTATATTATAATATTCGGTGTTTGTTTTTTATATTACTATTTATGCTTTGTTTAACTAGTATATTAGGAAAGTGATCAAGTTCAATAATGGAAGCATTTGATCAAGTTCAATAATGGAACTGTGATGTGTTATACGAGGAAGAGCCACTGTGATTCTTGGCTGACCCGCTAATGAAGAGATAATTAATTTTGCGTAGTTTAGTTTTTGTTGTGAACAAAAATTCTTGTTTTGAATTTTTCAATTCCCTTATAGCTGAAGTTTTGTGGTTTTGCCGTATTGGTGAGGTGGGCAACGTTTTTGACCCAGGTCATATATTTGAATTGCAATTCAAATGAGGGCTTGAAATTGCATCATTTCTAGTGTTTTTGACTCCCCATAAAGTGTTGAGTATACCTCGTTGGATCTGACCCGAATCTCATCTCCTAATACTCGACAGTGTATTAGATTGCAAAAGCCTTATTCATTTTCCATGAAACATCTTTGTGCAAAGAAATGTCATTATTTTATTGATTTGCATGACTGCATAGAGCTCCTGACACAAAATTTCATCCAATCTGAAGTAGATTAGAAATTTCTGACAATACGTGGATAGTCAAATTTGTATTCAGTCTTCATGGATTTGGTGATTAGCAGATCCTTGTAATCTGGAGTTTGCAAATCTACAACTGAAACATTAGTTTGATGGATCCACTTTTGGCACCAATAACCCAGCATACGTGTCATTTTTCATTCCATTCAAAGTGTCGTATAATGGTATTATTTGGGTATTTTTAAAGATATAGTTGTCTCCGTATTAGTAG
This sequence comes from Taxus wallichiana var. yunnanensis, assembly GCA_018340775.1. Lineage (NCBI taxonomy): Eukaryota > Viridiplantae > Streptophyta > Pinopsida > Cupressales > Taxaceae > Taxus > Taxus wallichiana. Next base: position 1,026,069,979 of record CM031239.1, read on the forward strand.
TTCGGTTTTGTTTATTATCTTCACTTAGAAAGTCTTTTAAGCTTCAAAGTTCATTCGGTAGTTTAGGTCTTTCAATAGTAATAAACATTTTCTCGTATCGTTTTTTTTTGTGTTTATGTTATAAAGAGTCATCATCAAAATTGAGTTGAAAAATTTTTTTACTATAAAAAAGGACAAATGAGTGCATTTTGATGTAATCCAACACTAAATTTTAAAGGTAAAATACAAATGAAAACCATCCTGGCTTTAGGGGCTAAAGTAGTTTGACCCCTCCCTATATCACGATAGGGAATGCATATCATCCTGACTATACTTTCTTTTGAGTTAACGGGGACATTGATGGAGATTGAGAAATGGAGGAAGGAGGTTGATCGGTGACCTCTTGTCGTAGACACCAGAAGTAGAAGGCACTTGGTACTTGATTTGGTGGCCAAGTATTTTCAGTTGTGTGGTAGATAATAAAAATAGATGATACATTCCTATTATTGTAATGTGTGACAAATTCCTATATGTAACCTTCTGATGAAAAATATAGTGGGGAAGTAAAAAAACACATGCAAACATGGATCTTGAAATGGTTCATGGAGATCCAGAAAACCACATGAGGTGAACAATAGAGTGGAGAATTATTCATGTCTAGGTTGGTGGTAAACTTTTGTAAAACCATAAAAGGTTGAGTATTGCTCCCTTTATTTATATCAAGGTCATGAGCTACAGGCATCCTAAGAGGGTTGGCATTAAAAGAGATGTGAAAATGTTTTTCTACCTTGTTCACATTAGGGGAGTGTATATTAGGAATTAATAATGTTAACAATAGGGGAGTGAATGTTACGAATATATTGTGTAACATTATTAATAATACAATTTAGAATAATGGGTTGTGATTTGGGAGAGATTTGTGGAAGGTTGAGAGAATTATGTTGGAGAGATAAGTGGGGATGTGATAAGGGTTGACTATATATTCCAAGGATGTCATTCTCCTATATAATGTAATCTCTCATATGAATAAAATATCCCGAATGATTTCAAAATTCTATATTATAATATTTGGTGTTTGTTTTTTATATTATAGTGCATTGTTTAACATCTTTACACTCCTTTGTTACCCTACATATATTATTTCCTCCTTATCTTCTACAATATAAAAATTATTAGTTGATATGGAATTTTTCAAAACAATAATCAATATGGTGGTTTAATTGTGTATGACTCATATGTTTCCTTCAACATATCAAAAATATTTGACATGACTCAAAAAAAATGTAGATTCCTTCAACATATCTACCTCAAGCTCTACCACAAGGTATTAATAATTTTTATTGCATGTATCTTGTTAAATGATCTTTTTCCCTTAATACAAACCCTAACTCTATTTTCCTATCCCGAGAGCTCTTGATTAGTAATTAATATCCATTATCCACTTTATCATCTATGTTAAAGAACTCAAACCTTATAAGAGACTTGCTCCATGGATATTTACCTCCTTTAAGCTATGAAAAACTCTTATGCTATGAATCAAGACTTTAACCTTCTCAAACTGCCTTGTTCCTTATTAAAACCCTTATTCAAGAGACTTGATAAGACAACTCTTCAACCTGACAACTTACTCATCCTGAGACACACTTGTACATTCAAATAATCATTAGTTTCATCTAATACATTCACTAATTGATCATTCATAAGTATTCATTTATTTATCTTTATCAATAAGGATATTTATTGATTGATCTTGCTTTATAGTCTAATATGTTAATTTACTTGGTTTCTCTTTCTTAGGGACATTTGATAATTTCTCTGATAAATGGTTTCCATCTTTCATGTGTATTTTTATAGGATTAGGATTTCATGAAGATTGATATTATTTATGGGAAACCATGTGGTCATTGTATACAAAATTAATGCAATCATTGGGGATGTCAATAGTCACTTCCATTTGTGTGAACCACTACTTTTTCAACATGGCATTATATTCCTCATTGTTAGACAATACTTGAATTGTAGTATATGTAACATTGGGTCCCACTACAATATGCATATTTATTTTTCCTTATGAATTTTTATAAGGTATATAATGTTGTAACTCATGTTGGTCATAACCTAGTTTCTTAATTAGACCTAGGCTATGTGTGTTATTTGTTTTCTCCCTATCAATTATATCCTTATTATGACTTTCACTAATGAGTGATGTTCGTGTAAAAAAGGGATCAACTCACTTTTTATTATGTAATACCTTGATCAAAGGATCCTCTTTTACTAAATGTGGTGTGTTGATTATTTTATTTTTCTTAGGTGGATTATGTACTTGATCTTAAAAATTATTAAGATCTTTTTGGTGCCTATGTTATTTATCCTTTGTCTCTTCATTGTGTGTAACACTCTAACAAGTTAGATGTCATATATGATCATGTAAAGTCCATCTCTTTTAAGGTCTTGTCAATTAATGTGATGATAGTTGTATAAATATCATCCTTGATGTTGTATCAAGTGGTGTTGTGTTCTATATCATGTGGTACACAAAATAACGAGATTCATATGAGAAAACTTGTAAGGATTGATGTCCATGAGTTGATGTTTGTCAATTGGTTGAACAATATGTATTTTCAACTCTTGGAAATTCAAATAGATTTTCTAAACATACAACATGGTAACATGATTTTCTTGCTACCAGTAATATGTTTTTTTCATACTTATAATGGATGACCATGAAGGAGTTTGAGAAGAAATATTTGCTGAGTTGGAGCGTATTGTAAGAAATATTAATTTTTGGAAATGAATGGGAATTTCATAGCTTGGTTCAATTGTTTTTCTATTAATGTATTTTTAATCAATTCGTAGAGGGTAAATAAATTAGTAGCCAATCATTATTACGTGTGTGCCCTGATTTTGGATGTTTTCCTTGGCGTAAAAATGTTCCTAACAGGCTATCAGATGGTGCATCCACCAGTGGGGGTGGGATTCACATTGGTTCCAGAATAGGTAATTTTATTGTGGGATATTAGTTCTAGGGTTTTTATACTTTACCTATTAGCATGTTTTGATGATTTTTAATTGATGCAAAAGAAAAATTAATGAAAAACATGATGCGGGAGAGCTATAGGGAGCTTGGAATGAGGTTGAAAAGGTAGGACAAGAAAAGGAAAGGAGAATACATGATGGAGACTTGATTTCCTAAGGACCTAGTGGCTTGTACAAGTAGGATGATGAGTGGATGATGATGTGAGGACATGTAAAAATGATATCATAGATGGTTTAGAAAGTATATGATGAGTAAATAAGTTCGAATGATGAATACAAAGTTGCATGAGTGGAATTTTAAGACTAGCTCGGTTTAATAGGCCTAGTTAGCAAAGTGACCTAAAAGGTAGAGTGAAGGTATGAGGCATCTACAAAGACATGGTAGAAGAATGAGAAACATGTTTGAGTGTTTGCGTATGAGGACGAATAGGATAGGATTGATGCGTTTTGGAGCAAACTAGCTCAATTAGGCCTAGTTACATGACCTAGTACTAGCATAACTTGGGTTTGTGGATCAAAACAAGATAAGAAAAATTAAGTAAAGCATGAGGAGAGTGTAGGGATATTTTATAAAGGTGTTATATTAAACTATAGGTCATAATTAATCATTTAAAGGGATGTTTAGGGACAATTCTATGACTTTCCTTGAGGACAAACAAGTTTATGTAGTCACTAAATCATGCACTTTAGGTCAATAGTTAGTCTTGGTATCATACTACTATTCATATGGTTTTTGAGTGAAGAAATTTCTAATTAACCCATGTCCTTTGGCATTTTTACTTTTATTTTTGTCCTCAATTTTGATCCTCCAACCACACTTGCCCAATCTGTTTTGTTGTTCTGCGTTATTCCCATTTTTGTCATTTTGGATTGGTCCCCTCTGGGCACCTTGATCCTATTTGTACTTTGCTTCCATATTTTTGGGAACTTTATAGCTATTTGAGATTTCCATATTTATATTGGGCAGCATTCTTAGGTTTAATTAATAAATTAGAACAAGATAACCATATAAATATATAATTACGAGACCATAATAAGGGACCAAACACTAAACATCTACTATCACCATCTAGAGTTGTATCCATCAAGGCACCTAACGCTACATTTTAACTCATCTATCTCCATCACAAGGAACATAAGGCTAGTTAATCTACATCACACTTCATAGGAGGTGATTCCTCATTTTAGGTCTTGCAACAACATCTAATGTAGTTCAACGACATCAATTTGACAAGAAGAAAATACAGGTGAATATCCGGTGACACCTCAGGGGAGGATTTTAGAAAATTTACAGAGACCAAGGAACCCATATCTTATACCAAGGCACCCACGAGCACCCCTACCCCTTTCTAGGTGCCCCAATTTAGTCAGAGATCTTAGATCTGTACTTTCTCGAGGATTTTGTGTGGTCATTTCGTCCTCCTATTCACCTAGTTCACATTGCGACACAAACCCACAAATTCATCAAATCAGCTAAGGAATAATTAACCCTTTATTCACATTAAGGTTTTATATTCCTATTTACTTAGTTTCTTGAGTCATTTTACTTTATTTATTTAGTTGTTATTTACTATTTTGGATAACATTAGATTAGACTAGGATATTACATTTTAGCTTAATTAGTTTAACATGCACAAACCTTAGTGGAAAAGAATGTACATATGGATTTATGAGAAATAAATACTTGGAATATGTGAATGGAGTTATCATAATGTTGTGGTCCAAATTTCAAGAAAAATGAAGAATATTTTTTTAAGGTATGAGATTTTTAGTAAACTCGAGCTCTCAGAATGCTCTTCCCAAACTCAAAGTCAACTTTGAGGACTTGATGTGGTATGTAAAACTTATGCATGGTGTCTAATAATCTTCACCATAGTTAACACATTGAATTAAGAGTATTCTAGAGGTGTAATGAACTAGAATGGTAGACTATACTTTATGAATGAGTCTTAAGAAGCAAAAGCGCTCCAAACCCTCATAATGGAGCGATAGGAAAAATATGGTTTGTTTGAGAATGAAATGACATGAGTAAGAAAAATTAATGATATTATCATGTAGATAAATCCTTCAACCACATTATAACATTGGTGGGATGTTCTAAATCAATTGTTAAGGTACAATATGACCCCTGTTTTGAAGGAATTTGGATGTACATTTAGGAATGATAGAGTTATAGAGTTTAATCTTCATGTGGAAGTATGTATGGGAGGTTCTCTTAAAGTTCATGAAAAAATTAGGTGTGTTCAGTGCATATTTTTGGTGAAAAAATATAAACTATGTCACCTATTGCTAAAAGGTAACCAAGCCAAAAACCGGTCATGGTGTATGTAAAAATCTAGTGAGATTACTTACTATGAGGGTAAAATAGAGGATTGGATAGTTGAATAAGTTCAAATGTGACTTGATGAAGCTCATAACTCTGAGCATGATGAAGAAAATTGAGGCTCTAGTTCAAATTTTTATAACTTTCCTACTTGAAATGTCTATAAGGATTGGAAAATTCAGTTGCAAGTGTGCACTTATTCACACAATATAAGAACATGAATGGTTAAAAGAGAATCATGGAACTTAAGAGAGATGATTAAAGCTTTAGGTTGACATGAAATTCAAGGATGAGGTGATATAAACAATCAAGAACAAGACTGGTTCTTGTAATTTATGATCTAATATGGATAGGTTTAAAAATGCATGTAAAGTGAACTAATGTACCTTAAAATAGTGTAATATTAGTATGAAATGAATTGAAAAAAGATAAAATATCTCAAGAAAGTATCTTATAAGTCATGACAATCTCGATATATGAGTGAAAATTCTAAATCTTGAAGTCTAATTTCCATTGCATGTAAATCTACTAAGATGATTACTCAAATCTGCATATCATGAAGAACATGAAGGGACTAGCGTCACTCCAAGAATATGAAGCCTATCTACGGAATCATACCATCATCTCTAATCTTTATAATTTTTTTAAGGTGCATGCATCAGTGTTAAATGATCATCTTTATGACTACAATTTTTAGTCCTCCACGATAGAGTATGAAGCTCCAATGAAGTTTGAAGGAGAAATGGCGTTATAGTCTTTTATTTTACCAACCAGCCAAAGGCATGTTGACACATCACTAAGCTAGAATTGAGAACTCACTGAAGCATGCAAGCATACTAGGTCCCTCTTTTATGGAAGATTTTTCAAGGAGTTAGCATGATAATCATACACATAGATATATTCCATATCCATAATAACAATGCAATAATAAACCATAAATAGATCTAGATCATAACCATATGTAAGAATAACTTATACAAGAATCAATATTAGGTTTACCATACAAGAACCAATCACAAATAGGACAACAACCAATATCAAAACACAAAGATCCATTGTATTAATTACTGTAAAATAGAGAATTTTAATACATACATAATAGTGTCACCATAAGTCATGTGCACTCATAAACCAATAGCATAACTATAACAAAACATGGATCCCTAAACCATGAAAATCAATACATATTTATAGGTAGTGGGGACATTCCCTTCACTACTCATAAACTCTACAAAATAGGCTACATGCTAAGAATAGTCATGCACCCTTACATGAAAAATACAAAAACATGCAAGCTCACTAATAATAGATTATCTAATAATATCAATTACATATCCAATCCTATTAATATCTCAAAACTATGCATGCCACTAGATATTCTACTTGCCCAAAATAGCCTTGATATATCCTCAAGTCTTCATAGTGATGTGTGGTTTCCAAGTCTTCTAACACGATGCGTTCTCCGCACTCAATCTATCTTTAACCCATGGTAAAAAAAAGAGGATAAGTCCTGAAGTTCATATATTTTCCCACGTGCAGCTATTCTATATTTATGTCCTACCTCTACCCCCTATGCCTATGTACCCAATCCTTTTGCACCTTCAATACTTAGGTTGTAATTTATCATCCCAACATTACCCCACACTTGATTCATTATCATCCCGACAATGGGTAAACATGATTCATTTTCCATGAATAAATAATAATTGTACATAAAGAATGAAAGAATATTTGGGTGCTCAATCCCTCTATAGGTAGAAATTAACTATGGATATTCACTCTTTATCTCTTCTTATAACTTGTTCCAATCACTGAGCACCTTATTAGTTTTGTCTAGGATTTGTGAAAGTACTCCTTCCATCTCATCCAAAGTCATGTTCTCACCTTCATTCTGTAATACTCTGAGAACATTCACCAAGCTTGAAACCATCCCTTCCATTACATCCATTCTCTGTGCTATGAGTTTTCCTATCTCTTTGATTCATTCCTTGTGAGGTTCACAGGCTGTTGTAAGTGCATTGTGCTTCTCTGCTACCAAGGTTAACCTCTCTTCACACCCAAGTGTATCATTCTTCACACACTAAGGATTTCATCCTCCTCTACAAAATTCCTTATCTTTATTATATTTTTGGTATCTGCTCACATATTTAATGCCAAGTCTTCCTTTTTCAATTCATCCTTCAATGTCTCTGCAATATAGGCTCATACCCAATTATCTTATGCGTAATCATGACCTTTACTTTCTCTTCTTGTTCCGTAATTTCATTTGGTTTTGGCATCCTTATTGGTCCCTCATCCAACACCATATGAACTAATGTGTGTAAGTAATTCATTATAGATTCAAACATTTCCACTAATTTTTATTCCATATGTTGCCTTGCCTTCAAAATTTCATCACCAATTTGTTCTACCATACTCAAGCCATACACGCCTTCACCTTAATTGTCTCATTTTCCTTTATTAGGAACTTGATATTGATGTATTTATCTTTCCTATCTTCAAAAAATCCTGAATAGTTTCCTCTTTATCTATGTTTTTGCACACAACCTATGCAAATACCTTTGTTAATGCATTACTCACCTACTCATATGACATCTTAGTCGGTTTAACTATCACATGGTGTGAATGTGGAACTTTCTTCATTCTCCATGAGATACATGATTCTTTACACACATCAAAATTAGGCTCATCCATATGAATTTTCATACTCCATTATAGTTTCTTATGTGTGTGTGTGGTCTCCATCTCTAAATCCATTAACTCCCGGACCATAAAGTTCCTTAGGTTCAAAGTACTTTGGAACTAGGGATATGATTTTTTTCATGACATACCCAACTAGAAAATTTTCATACAATCCTTCATCCTTCTCCTTTCCTGAGTGATTACCTTTGGGAATGTGTACGCATGTATCAAGAACTAGCCCTCCATCAATATGTGTATCAATATGTTCACCATATGGCTCCCTCTTATTTGCATCCATCTCTATATCAATGGTGCCAGCTATTTATCTCATACTCTTTAAATCCTCTATATCATGTTTCAATTCTTCCTCCCGAGGTTCTGTATATCCTTAGTGTTTAGCAGAGTCTTCGGCTGTGTCATCATCGATTTCTTACCCTCATCATCCTGATTAAGGATGTACCTGTGCCTTTTCTTTACTAACTCTACCTTCATAGAAGAATTCCTTGGTGGCCTCCTTGGTAGGCTATGAGGGTGCCATGCCCCCTGAGTCCCTGGTTCTTCTCATCACTCTCCTATACTACTTGGTCCCTAGCACCCTCTCCACGAACCTATCTCTACTACACCTTCTCCATTCCCACTTCCTCATCTTCCTTCTGTAATGGAGGGGTTGTTTTACACACTCTTTTCTCTCCTACGATGGGTTGTCTCCTACTGCCATGTTCCAAGCCACCACTATCTTCCCTTAGTTCCTCCTCTCTTCTTCTTCATCATGGGGAAAAGTTTCCTCTTCATCTTGTAGTGTGCCCATAATATGTTTTCCTTGGGCAACTTAGGGAGCTTGAATTCATTCTAAAAATATTTCCCATTCTCCAACTTGGGCTTAAGGTAGATATATACCTTAGTCACTCCAACCTTCCCAATTGTTAGGCTCACATAATTGATATGAATATCATCTAAAATCAACTTCTCAATATAAACAAACTTACTTGGGTAGACATATGGATTCGAGTGTTTGATAGTCACAATAAAAAAATCTACATTGAAAAGAAACCTTTGTGCATTTGAAAATATGTGCACTGATGTCTAAAAATAGTGTGTAGTGAAGGCATATGGGAGCTTGCACTAAGGGCTCCACTTTCCATCATTCATTCCAAAGAACCTTATGCAAAAATGTTGGTAAAAAGAAAAATGAGCCTTGTTGTCTAATACCAAAGGAATATCCTTAGGTATTCTCCATTCTTCTTCAAACACAATGCGTAGGTTCTCATAACATAGTTTTTTCCTTTTCTTGTAGGGTCCGCTCATGGTTCCATCACATGTATACTTTGAAATTTGTTCGTAAGGGATTTTTTTCCTTGGGGTATTGCCAAATTTAATAATTTGCCATTGGGAACTCTAATCCCCATAAACACAATAGATATAAGGATCATGCCAAAACTTATCTTATTCCCCTGGTGCACCTCTACAACAATAGTCTAGTAATGAAGTTATCCAAATTATAGAAAATCCTTATGTCATCTTCTTAGTAATGTGTAACCATGTTTTTGTACTTGAGATCAATACTCTGATTATTCAACTTGGTGAGAAGTGTTGAGTTATGGAGATCAATTACTTAAATTTAGCATGCAATGGAAACTTGCTGGAAAATACAGTAATCATCATCGGTTAGGGGGTAACCGGCATTGGTCACCCAGGACCGGCATCGGTCAGGCAAGGAAGGAACCAACATCGGTTAGGGCTAACCGGCATTGGTTACCTGTGTGAGGATGTTTTAATTAACTCTCAAGAATTAGATCTATTTTTAGCATTAAAGTATATCTATTGATTTTAATTGTATGGCTAAGTGCCCTTAGTCTATAAATGACTATATAAGCATAAAGCTAGGGTTTAGAAGTAAGATATTTAACAAGAATTAGAAAGAACTTGCAAACATTGGTGAGAGAGATAATTCTTGGTGATGAAGCAAAATCTTGAAGAAAGAAAGTACTGTACATCTGAGAGGTGTGGAAGATTGTAAATCTTCATTGTATATCTTGTCAAAGCTTTGAATAATATATTGGCTTGTTTCTTGATGGATGTAGCCCACACTGGGTGAACCACATTAAATTTGGTGTTGATTTATGTCTTTTGTTTTGTATATTTCTTCTAGTAGAATATCTGATTTTATTTGCATGTATGCTTAGATCTGATATATTGTTTGTACAACCAGTGTGCTAACCCTTGACAATGGTATCAAATATTTTTTTTTGAGGTTTTTGTGTGTTGAAATATTTACTCACGAGGGGTTTTCTGATTGAGTGAGAGCTATAACAATGGAAAAAGAAAACAAATACAAGGTAGAGAAATTTGATGGCGAAATTATCAATTATGGAAGATGTAGATTGAGGATTATTTGTATAAAAGAGATTTGTATTTACCATTGGATGAGAAGTCTAGACCTACGAAGATGACTAATGAAGAATGGAAGATTCTTGACAGAAAGGATTTGGGATCTATAAGATTGAGCCTAGAAGCATCCATGGCTTCCAATATTATAGAAGTGGCTTCTATGGTAGAGTTAATGAAATATCTTGCTAATTTATATGAAAAACCTAGTGCTTCAAATAAATTTTATTTGATGAAGAAACTATTTAGTTCTAAGATGCATGAAGGTGGATCTGCATCTAGTCATTTGAATTATTTCCAATCTATTGTAAATCAGTTAAAATCGGTTGAAATACCATTTGATGATAAAGTAAAATAACTCTTATTCTTATGTTCTTTTCCTGATAGTTGGGATAACTTGGTAATGGTTGTTAGTAATACAACATCTGCTAATAATGTTTTGAAGTTTGATGATGTGGTTAGTATAATCTTGAATGAAGAAATTCGTAGGAAGAGTATAGAGGAATCATCATTTGGAAATTCTTTGAATGTAGAAAGTAGGGTAGGTAGAATGAGAGATCTAAGAGTAAGAGTAATGGGAAATCAAAGTCAAGGGATAACATATCTAAATCCAAAAGTAAGGGAATTACTTGTTGGAAATGTGGAAAGAAAGGACATGCAAAGAAAGATTGTTGGTTAAAGGATAAAGAGAACCAACAACCAGAAAAAGGTAAAGAATAAAATCTTTCTTCATCAGAGGTAATGCAAGATGCTCTTATTATTTCTTTAGATAATAGAATTGAATCATGGGTTTTAGATTCGGGAGCTTCTTTCCATCTGACCCCTAATAAGGGTTATTTCAAAAGTTATGTCTAGGGTAATTTTGGGAATGTTTATTTGGGTGATAATGAACCTTGAAATATTATCTTTGGTAAAGGGAAGTTCATCTAAAATTACAGAATGGAAATACATGGGTATTGAAAGATGTAAGGCATGTGCCAAGCCTCAAGAGAAATATTATCTCTGCGTAGGAAACTAGGTGAATCGGTTTACATGGTTACTTTTATAGAAGACTCTTGGAAAGTCACTAAAGGTGATTTTGTTGTGGAAATAGGTAAGAAGGTAGGAACATTATATTTATCTACTTGTATTACTAATTCCTTTTACGCATTATCTACTTTAAATTGGATGCATGTATGTGGCACAACTGGTTGGGCCATATGAGTAAAAAAGGAATGCAGATCTTAAAGGCTAAGGGTAAGTTATCAGATTTGAAATATTTAGATCTTGATTTTTGTGAGCATTGTATCTTTGGAAAGAAAAAGAAAGTGATATTTCTCAAAGTTGGGGAAACTAAGAAGAATAAAAAATTGGATCTTGTACACTCAGATGTGTGGGGACTAGCTCAGGTAGCTTCTCATGGAGGATCCTAGTATTATGTTACTTTTGTTGATGATGCTACAAGAAAGGTATGGGTTTATTGTATTAAACATAAATCTGATGTTTTTGATACTTTTAAAAGATGGAAAGCCCTTGTTGAGAATGAATCAAATTCTAAGTTAAAGTGCCTTAGATTTGACAATGGTGGTGAATATTATAGCAAGGATTTCAATGATTATTTTTCAATGAATGGAATACATAGAGAAATAAAGGTTCCAAGAACACCACAGAGAATGGTGTTGTAGAAAGAATGAACAGGAAAATCATGGAACGTGTTAGAAGTATGATGATACATTTTGGGTTTCCCTTACAGTTTTTTGGGTAGAAGCAGTTGATACAACGGTTTATTTGATTAACCGTGGACCTTCAAGTTCACTAGATGGAGAATACGAGGAGGAAGCTTGGACCGAAAAGAGGTAGATATTTATTTTCTTAAATTTTTTGGTTCGAAGCTTTTGTGCATGTTGATAAGGAAAATAGGAAGAAGTTGGATGCAAAATCCAAGAGATGCACTTTCATTGGTTATGGATCGGTGATTTTGTTTTTTTTTTTTGGGATTTAGATAATTCTAAAATTATTAGGATTTGTGATGTTGATTAGAATGAAAAGAGAATGTACAGGATCAAATTTTCATAGCTAAGGATGAAATGGTTAGAGAATTTGTGAATGAAAATGAACTCTTGGATTTAAAAGAATTACCGATAGGGTTACACAGTAACCGGTGTCGGTTGACCTCTAACGTGACCTTCAGTCGGACGAGAACCAAGTATCGTTACGAGAAGATCCAAATCAACCTCGGTTAGCGGAACCAACATCGGTTAGAGGTGGTGGTGGCGGTCACTCAGTCGATTTGTATAGGAATGTCCGGGAGGTCCAGTTGAGCCTCAAGTACCCCAAACTCTGTGAGAGAAGGTCACAAAGGTAAAGTAAACCTCTATAAATATTTACACCTTCTTTATTTTATTTATTATTAACTGATAATGGTGAACCAAAGAGATTTGAAGAAGTAATGTAGGATAAGACCCACGTCTAGTGGGAGCATGGCATGGATGAGGAGATGGACTCCTTGGAATAGAACTAGATATGGATTTGGTTAAGTTTCTAGTAAGTAAAATAACATTGCAGAACAAGTGGGTTTATAGGATCAAAGAAGAAGAGGGTGGGCAAAAAAGATACAAGGTAAGGCTTGTGGTAAAGGGATTTACACAGAAAGCAGGTATTGACTTTGGTGAAATATTTTCTCCTATTGTTAAGATGACTTCTATTCGTACTATATTGAGTTTAGTTGCAGTAGAATATTTGCATTTAGAGAAACTAGATATAAAGATGACTTTCCTTCATGGTGATTTGGATGAAGAGATTTATATGCAACAACCACTTGGGTATGAAGTCAAGGGTAAGGAGAAATTAGTGTGTAGGTTGAAAAAGAGTCTATATGGGCTCAAACAAGCTCCAAGGCAATGGTACATGAGGTTTGATAGTTTTATGCAAGAGCATGGTTACTTGAGATGTGAATCTAACCATTGTGTTTATTTCAAGAAGATTGAAAATGGGAGCTATATTATTTTGTTATTGTATGTGGATGATATGCTTATTGCAGGATCTAGTATGTAGGACATTGGTGAGCTTAAAAGAAAGCTATCTCACACATTTTATATGAAGGATTTAGGAGCTGCAAAAAGAATCCTTGGCATGCAAATACATAGAGACATGAAAAACAAGAAATTGTATTTGTCTTAGGAGGATTATATCTACAAGGTGTTAGAAATGTTCAATATGTCAATTTAGAAAGGTTCAATATGTAAAATTCTAAACTTGTTCATCACATGAAGAGGTCAAATACATGACTACGAGTGCCATATGCTTTGGATACTTCATGTATTGAGAAAATGGACATGTACATGTAGTGGGAGTCATCACATGTAAAAGAGGTCAAATACATGATAATCAAGTACGAAAGGGTATAATATGCTTGATAAAAGTTGGGATTTCATTATGTCTATGTAATTCAGATATGGATTTGTAGGAGGAGAACCACGGTTATATTTTCAGTAGGTGGGATGGAATAGGTGGATTCAAGACACATCAGCTTTTCTACTATAGGTGGGAGTATGTACCTACGAGAGGAGAGATGATATATGGTTCATGGAAGATTGGGAAAGAAGAAAGGTGTTGTAAACTAAAGACGGTTAGAGCATTGGAAAGGCATTTCATTCAAAGAATGAAACACATTCACGATTGAGGTATCACTTCATAGTGGAGGTATTGGAGGATGGATGAATCTGGAAAAGTATTTGAAAGGGACATATAACATGTGGAGCTTACGATATGGAGAAACAAATTCAGAATGATTTCAAGTATTATGTGGCTTTAGTTTATATGCAATGGAAATTCAGGTAACCATCATGGTTAGATCGGCATCAATCATGGATCGAAATCTTTCAGAAAGGAGGAAGTACTACTGTGCGAGGATGCTTTAATTATTAGATTTTTAGCATTAAAGTAGGTATTGATTGTAATGTGTTGGCTAAGTGCCCTTAGTCTATAAATGACTATATAAGCATAAAGCTAGGGTTTAGAACTAAGAGATTTAACAAGAATCGAAAGAATTTGAAAAATTTGGTGAGAGAGAGCTTTGATGAAGCAAAATCTTGAAGAAAGAAAGTATTGTACATTTGAGAGGTGTAAGATTGTAAATCTTGATTGACTTGTTAAATCTTTGGTTAATAGCGATTGTTTCTTGGTAGATGTACCTTTGGATGAACCACATTAAATTTGGTGTTGATTTATGTCTTTTGTTTTGTATATTTCTTCCGGATAGAATATCTACTTTTATTTGCATGTATGCTTAAATTTGATATATTGTTTGTACAACCGGTGTGCTAACCTCAACAAGAAGGTGCATTGACCTAAATAACATGGTATTTTTGTAACTTAAATATATCCATTATGTGCCCTCCTTCATGTAACCTAGCGCTTTCTTGGTTACTTTTATTTCATCCTTATCCGTGAGATATCATTCTCGACTTTGGTGCCCAAGCTTATTAACCTTTTCAGTCTTCTAATGGGGGCATGGTAAGCCCATTCACTACCCATAAAATTAACGAAGTCCTTATGGACTCGACTCATCAACCACTGATAAATATTATCTATTTTTCCAAAGTAGGGGAGTTCATAAAGCTGTAAAAATCCCAAATTTGACAATAGTTTTTCTCATGTTTGTCATACACGGCCATATCATTCTATGTTTGGATAGTTTTTAACCACCAACAACTTGTCCAATTAATTTTTATTATCCTTGGTTATGTGGTTGTAGTCACTTACTTTGCAACACCAAACATGTGACTCCCAATCACGGCCCATGAATACCCCTTCTAGATATTGTATCTCCGAAAATTGACTTTCGGGGGTGTCTTCAACTTTTGTTTCTACTTCCTTCTACTTTTTCCCCTTGTACTTGTTCCAATTGCTCACTTATGTGCCATAGTGACTATAAAATTTTGTTCTTGCGATCAATTCGAGCTCTGCTGACTCAAAACCCACGTGCCCTAGCTAAAAATTTACGTGCCCTAGCTTTAGAATTGAACCCTAATTGCTGATTTTCCTCTCACACACATTTTTTTCACTAAAACACTTTATCAATGGAGCTCCAACCAATCCGTGCAAAAATTCCTGGTTTAGTTTCTTATCACAGCTCTTCACACTTCTCACGTAACTCACTCGAACGCTTCTTCTTCATAATCGCAAGGTTAAAATGATTTCACAACACCACTTTTTATAATGTTTGTAAAATTTTCCACATTTATTGCTTTCCACCTACCCTTATACTCAGCATTGAATATCATTTCTTTCCTATCTCCGCACTATTTTTTTTTTGCCCTAGTCGTAACCTTTTGATGTGCCCACTACTTCTCGGAACATACCTCCTTTTACATGCCTTCATGCATTGACCTACCTATCCACTGCACATTTCACCAAATATTTTCCAATGTTGTAGCCTACCTAACATTACATTGTAATTCCATTCATCCACAAGTGGTTTTACTTATTAGCAATTTTTCGGTATCTGCGCCTTTACTTCAAGCACCTGCATAATATCTCCCTATGCATACCCATCTTTAAGAGAACATTAAAACTTGATCCATTTATCATTTATATATTCACTCCACACTAAAATTATGTGCGATCTTTGTACATGAATTTGATAGATAGTAATCACCTTGTAGCACACAAACATGATTATTACACAAAAATTGAACTAAATTGACAAATGATAGCAATGATGAACATAAACACATATGAAGGAATGAACTAAGTGAAATATAATCTAAATTGAAATATTGTCTTATTATAAACACCAAGAAGACTTATTTATAGTAGGGCTTTAGCCTACCCTGTTAAAATAATTGGGAAATTATGTCCCATCCAACTCCCTGTAACTAGCAAGCACATGAATCAAGTATATAAGTCACAATATATGGTCCCAAACAATGCACTTTGAGATTTCCAAGGTGGGCGCAAGAAATTGGAATCGTAAAGAAGAACCCTCTTCCCAAATTTAATCTTCTTATCCTTAATATGTCTATCATGCCAAACCTTCTTCCTGGCCTTTTCTGTCTTCTGACTCCATTTGGAAATTGTGCATCTTTCATCCAACTGCATTAGTTTATCAATGTGATCTTCTAATGATTGTTCATCATGCAGACCTCATGCGCATGTATAACACAAAGAGGGTAAAATGAATTCCATTGGTAAAATGGCCTCCACACTAACCACCAACTAAAAGGGTGTGGCCTTATTCAACTTCTTATAGGTTGTCTGTATACCCAAAGTTCAACGAGACCTTATCATCCAAATCCTTCCTTCCAACATCACAAAATTTAATCAATGTATGTCCCAATATTTTGTTGAAAGCCTCAGTAGTTCCATTGGCATGTGGACCGATAAGGTGTTGTTTTATGGTGTGCCACTATAAATTCTACTAATAATATCTGATAGTTTCATTAAGTAAATGAGTTCCCCTATAACTTGTCAAACTCAATGGAAATCTATACTTTTTATAATGTTCTCCCACATAAACCTTCTACTATAGTTATCGTGTAATCCTTTACAGTCTTACTTTTTCCCACCTTGTATGATAATTTGTACAAGTTATAATGTATCATGATCCATTCCTATGTGAGGGTGGGGAAATAGGGCATAAAAATTTGATTGCCCATTTTTCAAAAGGTTATGCACTTTGATAGGCCTCAAAAGAATTTCATCCCTATCCCAAAGCTTCCCAAGGTGTTGGTAATGGTCACACGCCCCCTTGTATATTGTTTCCCACCATAGGCCAACCAATAAAATCTTGCGCATGGTATCATCTCCTGCATAATGTCCACCTACAATCCCACCATGAGCTTCCTCCATAATAGCTCTGCGCTCATGATCAAGCACACATCAATGTAAAAAGTCATCCCATGACCTAATTTGTATAAATATCCACTAATCAACATGTAAGGTGTGACATGTATGACAAGTTGCTTCTTTTCCAATTTCTTCATCCCTTAAGGTGTTATACTAGTATGCGGAAAAATATAACAATATATTCTAGGTCAAAGGGTGTGTAGTTCAATATGAAAAGCTATGCATCGACATTGTATCCTCAATGCTCTGTGTGTCCTCACCTAAATTAATCCTTGATAGATGATCTGGTCCATAATTTCTCTTGACTGGGTTCACCACCATTGTAAATTCAAATTCTTGAAACAACATAATCCAACGACATATGTACCCTTGTAAGATGGGCTTGTTTACAAAGTACTTTAAATTCATGTGATCTGTATAGAATATAAAAGGGGTAGCCAACAAGTATTGTCTAAACTTATGGAGCACGTAAATCATGGACAATACCTCGTGCTCTGTAGTTGTATAATTATGCTCAACTGGTGTCAAATTCCTTCTTGCAAAAAAAATAAGATGATTAATAATATCTTCACCGGAGTTGTGTTAATACCTTGGAAATGGCCATGGCATAGGCATCCACATGTACATGAAAACTTTAGTCCATGAAGGAAAGCATAAAATAAAAAGTGCTGAAGTAAGCCTTTCCTTCAATGTTTTAAACATGCATTGTTGCACTTCACCCCAATGGAACATTCCCTTACTCTTTAATAATTCCTCTAGGGGCATAAAAATCCTAGCACGACCTTTTATAAATTCTAGTAATAACTGGTTCCCCAATAATCTATGCACTGCTTGCTAAGGTTAGTAGGTTCCTCTAAGCCCAAAATAACAACCTTAGCAGGTCTACCAACAAGCCTTCTTTACGAGATAATATGTCTAATTAGAGTCCTAAAGGGTGTAGAAAAATGCACTTATTTATTTTTAAGGAGATTCTCTTTGTTGTCACCTCTCAAGCATAAGTCTTAAATTATCACAATGATATTTTACTAGCCCATAAATTGTCTAATCATCCAAGTAAACCTATAGAAACTTATGAATGAAGTCCTAAAATGCTTGTAAAATAATGAAAAAGATTGCAAGTGCATTATTTAATTCAAAAGGCATAAGCTGTGTATGCAAAATTCCCCACTCAGTGGTGAAATTTATTTCTCTTTATCTTCTTTAGTAATCCTCACTTGAAGATATCTAAAAAATCCATCAGTGATGGAGTAGATCTTGCGCCCTGTAATGCCTTCAAGAATTTATTCAGTAAAAGGTGTGGGAAAGGGATCTATTACACATGCAACATTAAAATCCCTATAATCAACACAAATTCTTATCCGTCCATATTTATTTATGCTTATCACCATATGGCTGACCCACTATGACTCCTCAATAGGCTCAATGATCCCATATTTCAACATCTTACCAATCTCTCTTTTACCTTGATGTGCAAATTAGGCATCATATCGTAAGGAATATTCCTAACCGTGCACACACCTTCCTTTAACTTGATCCTCATTTCACTCAGAGAGTGATGTACTCCTTTTAACTCATGATAGCCTCTAGGAAATAAATACTGGAAGTCACGCAAAAACTCAAATATATTTGCGACCTCTGACTCGGACCAATAATTACCGATGATGGCCTCCTTAAGTTTAACATCTATCCCAATGTTGACCTTCTTCATTTTCATAGGCTCATGGTATGCACATGCCTTCTCATTTGCACTATATAAGACCTCGGGCGTACCCATAGTATGATCAACATCCATATTTTCCACTTCTTCATCATCAATTATGTAGACCATTTTAAGTTTTTTTTTTTTCGAGCACGCAAGCCCAAGATGTTTTTCATCCATCTCTTCTTCTTCACAATGCGCCTCCAGATCTAACTCACCTAATAATTCCTAAATAAGTTCCTCAACATTTTCACTATCTCCCTATTCAAGCGCTTCATAACCTATAATGCCTCATTCACTAGAGGTTTAGTAGAAAAATAGTCAAAGGTATGAATCATACCTATAGTTAGTTCTAGCCAATTCGTTGTTTCTCTATTTAATTTCACATAGACATACCATGCACACGCACAGACCTCACAAGGTGAAGTAGAAATTTTGCACCTGGTGAAGGTGGTAAGGCCTCTTGCCCCTCCATCCATAGTATATCACACTTTAGAATGTAATGCAAAGAAGAATCCTTACCATGGAATTCACATGTCTTAGTAGACGCATTTCTCTAAAGAAATATAGCAAAGAAGGTGATTCTCACTTCTTGTCACTCTAAAATACCATCTCTTTGTACCCTCCACCAACGCACCGATGTCCCACACAAGGTATATACCAGTATATTCCTTCTTTCCACTTGGTTTGTCCATAGGATTCCACAACGTGCAAAAATACTCTATATTTTCCTCACCGGTGTACCTTGGTACTTGGTTACTACCGAGATACCTAACACAACACGACCTACTTATGCCCATAACTACACTCTTCATTTCGCGCCTAATCATTTCATAAGTCCCACGTGCCCTGGTTGTCATAAGCAATGTTGGTTGGTATTACTCATAGATTATGCATCATTCCATTGAATAAATCATTCCTTTGATGTCTCAAGTACTTAGGATCTCTAATAGTGCGCACATTAATTCTATTTAAGTCCTCTTCACTCAAAGGTTCCACATAAGGTGCAACTTTTCCATCCATCAATGGAATGACCATGCGCTTTGTTTTGATCTCAAAACTGATAATAACCTTATTGAAGTGTAGATCAACATTATTTTCATAACACCAAGGGCGCCCAAGTAATTCCATAAATTTATATTCTTTGGAAAGCACAAAGACTTCAAAATCCCCAGTAAAATTGGCTCCTTGTATAGTAATAGTGGCATCCTTCTGAACTCTAATGGGTGTGGCTTTAGTTTTGTTTTCCATATACAAAACATTTGAAGATGGCTATAATGGTGGTCTCCCCATCTGGTTTCACATGTCCAAAGTGAGTACATTCACTTTTGCACCTGTATCAATCAAAATGTTACTCGTGACCATCTATCAACAGCTGCATTCAAAGTAATCTCTTTGTCATAACCGAGACTATGAGGAGGTAAGTTTGTGTGCAATATCTATCTCCCACACTCAACTCCAGCACACATAATATTTCCCCTTAACCATTCTCCTAACAAAGGAATGACGTTCTCTTGGCACAACAACTTACAAACCTCCTTCAAGTCATCAACATATTTTTGAGGAAGCTCAACTATTTTTTCCTATTCTAGCTTCCATGACTACTCCTTCAAGCATTGTATCTCACCCTGTAAATTCTAAATGACCTCCATAGTCTCTTGATAGACTTCCTTTTGATGGGAAGGATCTAGATACCTTGTGTGTAATACATCCTATTTTGTAATGACATGATTTTACTACAAAGTCTCTCTCACGCACGCACGTCACCTCGGCGCATGTAGTAATCTTCACAAGTATTACCTCTAGGGCAAGAGCTAACTTTGGCATCAACTGATCTTCCACATCAAACTATACTCTAACCATTCCCATACATTTATCCTTCTTGTGCTTCTTGATCAGGTGCTCATATAAATCTAGGAATTCTTCATAATTGTGATTCTTTCCGCATCACTTTGAGGAAAATAATATTATAAGGGCATTCACACTTATAATGATCTAGGATCCACAAGTATAACATATTCCATGGGGGAACTCACTTCTTCCACCGTCGGGACCTCGGCCTCTGAATCCTCCACAGTAACCTCAACCTCAACCTCTACCACCTTCATTAGAGCACCCTTCATTGTGACTATGATCATGATGTTAGAAAATATAATGTTTACATTGTAGTGGAATATTTACCGAAAGGTAAATAATAATTAATTAATTATATTATTGTTATATAAAAAATAATATATTAGTTGGATTTATTTTAACAACTCATATGATTTAAGTTGTGTGTTGTTATGTGAGTAACAATCACAACTAAATAGGATTATTGTTAGAGCAACTTCCTAATTTTTAGGAGTTGCATATTCCTATATATTTGTTACATCTTCGTATGTTTAATGTTGAAGCAATACAGAAGAAATCGATTCTTTCTTTGTGTAAATCGGATCCAAATTTAATATTTGGTATCAGAGAAAAATGAGATGTTGAGAGGTTATAGGGGAACAACCTCTGTAATTCATGGCTTCCCCTCTTTATGAGATTTTATAATCACTGAGTGCTTGATACCAGTTTAGAATATATTTAAGTGGTTCATTCTTATAAATGACGCTCTGGTGATTTGGGAACGCTCTAGTGATTTGGGAAATTTATTAGTATAGATTTATGTTTTTATGTTACATTGAAATTTATATTGTGTGTTCTTGTCCCCATCCTCTCATCCGATTCACAGAAATGTTGGTAGTGTACATCATCCAGCTATGCCAGACAACAAATCTATTGTGTGGAGTTCAAACCATTGACGTTGTAATTTTTGAGTTGCATGTGAGGTGACGCGACCCTGTCATGCAGTGGATAAGCGAGTGATACATCTACTTAGTGAACACATTTTTTCCAAGCAAATTCTTATCCACAAGTTCTTATTTTCTACCATTCTCTACCAGCACAAACATGTCTCGTCTTTCATGTTGTCTTGGCGTCGAGCTCTAGAATCCAAGTTCCATTCAGGAACATTGCATTATCCAGTTGATGATTTTTATAGTCTTGTTCAATCCTTTTAGATTGCCATCGCTTCTCTCAACGTTGATAATTCACACATTAATTTGCATCAGTGGAAATATATAGCACAGAATTCATCACTATTGTCAAGTGCATTGATCAGATCAAGGAGATCATACAACTTGTAGGCATTGTTGATGATAGTGCATGTCAACTATGAGCTTACCCTAGATCCGAGGTGAATCTACAAGCACATGGCATTATATTTTATTGAATGCCTTTTCAATCATTTGAAAGTTAGAGAAAATATTCTGTGAGCTGTTGTTGGTGCTGGAGTCTTGGTTGGATATGACCAGTTGTAATTAATCCTCCTCAATGGCGATACAAGACTCATGGCTCGTACTCTACACCGCTACTCAAGTTGCCATGAATTTCAAAAATGGTATTTGTTTAGTAGTGGGTCAAAAGTCGATTCATATCATACTTTGTCTTATTTCATAGTTATTCATGTTTAGTTTCTTAACTTTTGATTATGAAGTCAAGTGTTTGTTTATTATTCGATCAATAGTTGTAGATTATTAAAAAAAAATTCCTATTAATTTTTCAAATAGGTTGTTTAATAATCAATACCTTTGGTGTATAAACCATAATATACATTGTGTATAAGTATTGTCGGGTTTTTATTCCATTTAGGTTTCATAGTCATCAAATTAAGTACTCGTGTCATCAAAATATTATGTCATCAATATTATTGTCAAAAGTCATTTGAAATACATTTGTGTCAATGTTACATATCTTATAGCCATTTAGTTTTCGTCATGAGTCAAAGTTAAAAGTATGAAAAAATTAAAAAAAATTGCCTTACGGACACATTTTCGGTGGAATCGACATCCGGAAAAATAAAGTATTTGGATTTGTAGGAGGAAGAAAAGAATGAATTCAATGTGAAAAAAATTGCTTCATGTTCACATCTGTTGAGTTAGCAAGACGTACATTGGAGGATGGAGCCACTATCTTTGGAGGACAACCAAAGACCTCTCGTCAATCACGAGGACAAGGCCAATTCATGATGTGGTGGCACGTGTGTCAGTGTGCCTTATTTCAGCGTGCAACATGTTTGATTTCAGCATTTCAGTTTGGTGTGGTTTTAGAGTGAATTGAAAAATAAGAATATTCACTTGGTATGTGGCTATTCCTATTTCCCCTATGTAAAAACATAGTGAAGAGAAAATAGCACAATGAAATGCAACATCATGAGTCTTGATGAGGTAGATAGCTAGATGTGTTCATGTTCGTACCTAGGTTTGTCGATAGCCTCCTAAAAACCATTGAAGGCTTCTTAGATGTGTTCCTACTTGAGTTCCCACACTATTAGGTTAGATATATTCCCATTGCATGGTCAATAATAAGTTGATGTGTTCCTTCTTCTACCTTGATCGAGTGTTGTACCAATATCATGAGCAATCACGAGTGATGATTGATCACAGAGGAAGAGCGAAAGTTCTTTTATTACCATGTAAACATTAAGGGGGGAATGTTAGGAAATATAATGTTTACATTATAGTGGTATATTTTGAAAGATAAATAATAATTATTTAGTTACATTATTATTATATAAACAATAATATATTAGTTGGTGTTGCTTTAACAACTCATATGATTTGAGTTATGTATTGTTACGTGAGTAACAATCACAACTAAATAGGATTATTATTAGAGAAACTTCTTAATTTTTAGGGGTTGCATATTTCTATATATGTGTGCATCTCCGTATGTTTAATTTTGAAGCAATACGAAGAAATTGATTCTTTCTTTGTGTAAATATGATCCAAATTTTATACATGATGCTCACCTTGTTCCTTAGAATTGTTTGTAAAATTGGCCTAACGTAAACCGGTTTTGTTGGCATCATGAATATGATCAATCAATCTTTAATTCTCTATATCATGTGTGGTAGACTTACAAATCTTACAATAATAGGACACATTATTTCTTATTGCACATTGCAGCGGTGGGCAGCGACTTGAACCATGATCCAAGTGATAGATCTCACAGTCCAACAACATGGCACACACCGATTTATGAGGGAAACTATCCTCGGTATTTCCTTATACTTCACAATCTATGAACCAAATACCACTACGGGTCTCATGAGCTGAATTAGCTAGCAAATTTTCCAATTTGCATTGCCATATATGTAATATGATCTTCCAAAATTGGCTAACCCTAGTGTCTATGCTCCAAACTACATTAGCACACAAAAGATTCCTCAAGTGCCTCATGCGGGTATATGTAATTATTGTGTGAGAACGCCCTACTGAAAGGTGTGATCAAACCTCCAATGAACCATTGAGCATTTGACTCGTGCAAATATCTTAGGATAACTTTGATACAAAAAAATTAAAAGTGGGCATCTTATTCTCTAACACTTTCAGCCATGCCCTACTTAATGTCCTTCAGCATGTTGATGCTCTTCTGTTCGAACTCAGGTATATGGAACTCTACTAAGAAAGCATCACCGAGCATGGTATAGTCTACACAAGTTTGGTTCGGGTCATATTTCATGTACCAACTATTCACTCGCCCTTATAAAGTAGTAGAAAAATAACTTGCCTTACGCTCTAGAGTTATAATCCCCTTAGCGCGCCATAGTATCTCACACATATGCATGTGCTCAGCTGCATCTTCAATTCCTCTATACTCTAGTAGGTGAAGGGACATCTTGAAATAGACTTGTTGGGGTTGGTGCAGACTGTGCCCACCAGATCCAAAACCTATGTTACCTCATGTGTTCCCTCCTCCTCTAGAACCACCAGACCCACTAGATCCCAAGACACCTGACCCTCTTGATCCTCCCCTTGTAGCGGAAAGAGACCGGAGGATGTACTTCCTTGTGTCCTGGAAATTTTTATAAATTGAACTCCCATGGTCTGTGAAGTTATACTACTTCTAGATTTAATACACACGTTACTGCGTGCCCACATTTTGTGGTGATGACACACTAGAAAATATACCTCCAAACGAACCTCTAAATAACACATATGATGATTGTGTCTCCATATATGAATTTTCTATCTGATTAACTCATGAACTTAATGGAAAATTAACTCTATTGATTGCTACTTACTCGCCCACACTAGCTTCCTTCACAACTACTATCACGTAAACCGGAAAACTAAGTGTAAGGGATAAGTTGCCATGAGGAATCAAATGTATGCCCGCGGTTCTTATAGTCTTAACCGACATGTTATCATCCGAGGTTGAAAAGGGTTATCTTTCATGCTTACCCTAATGGGGGGGTTCTAGATGCTCGGATTCACGTCTATATTTGTACTCTAAATCCTTCGTGAGCCATCTCTCTCTTTACAACGCCATTCATTTTATAACTTCACACCTTGCTTCTCCAGATCCCACTTGTTCTCCTCATTAAACTTAATCCACCTATCTTCTCTCTATCTTTCTACCATCATATCTACCATATTTCACTACACCTAATCATGCCCTTGTCCATGGTAAGGTCTAGCTAGCCATAAGGCGTTGTTCCAAATCCAGGGTTACGATCAAGATCTTAATCACTAAAAGGATAACGTGAAAATAAGATCCTCTAGGTTCACACGAAACTAAAACTCAACAACCTCTAAATAGGAACAAGTATAAACTACGTACTCCAAAATTTATCTATTCAAAACAACACTTTGCCAATGATCTACAATGCATTTCCAAGTCGATTGACATCATGCAAATCATGAAATTCTTCCAAAGTGTCCAAACAAGTTCTCTATACCTCTAATTTAACTTTGATATATATGCTACCAACCACTCATATAACTCTATAGGGAAACAACGGAATAATTTCTCATAAAGTTCATGATACAAATTTTGTTCAATCCATGTACATGCATCAAATTCAGTCAATGTTAAATCGGTGAGAAAAATCTTCCTCTAAATTCTCTAACCAATCCTCAATACTAGCCAAATTCAACTAGTATATGTTTGTCATGCAACATCCTTACAATATCTTAAAAAGAGGTCTTGACAATGGAACCAAAATTTAGTCTTTTATTTTACCAACTAGTACTGAGGTGCGTTTGCACATCACTCGGCCAGATACGAGTTCTCACCCAAAGCACCCAAGGGTAATAGGTTTCTCTTTTATGGAAACTTTTCAAGGAGTTAACATGATAAGCACATACATAGATATATTCCAGATCCATAATAACAATGTAGTAATAAACCATAAACAAATCTAGATCATAACCATATGAAAGAATAACTTATACAAGAATCAAGATTAGGTTTACCATACAAGAACCAGTCACAAATATGTCAACAACCAATATCCAACCACAAAGATCCATTGTATTAATTATTGTAAAACACAGAAGCTGAATACATACATAACAATCTCACCATAAGTCATGCACGCTCATAAACCAAAGCAACATAACTCTAACAAAACATGGATCCCTAAACCGTGTAAATCAATACATATTTATAGGTAGTGGGGACTTTCCTTCACTACTCATGCACTCTCCAAAATAGGCTACATGCTAAGAATAGCCATGTGCCCTTACATGAAAAATACAAAAGCATGCAAGCTCACTAATAATATATTATCTAATAATATCAACTGCAGATCTAATCCTATTAATAGCTCAAAACTATGCATGTCGCTTGATCTTCTACTTGCCCAAAATATCCTTGCTTTGTCCTCAAGTATCCATAATGTATGCTTGCTTTCCAAGTATTCTAGGAAGACGTGTTCTACACTCAATCTATCTTTAGCCCATGGTAAACAAAAGAGGCTAATTACTAAAGTCATACTTTCCCACACACACGACCTTCTTCTTTTATATTTCCACATGCACCTTTGTGCCCTATTCCCATGCGCCCAATCCTTATGCGACTTTACTACTTGTTGTAATTCATTAGCTTTGAAAGTCGTGGAATGGAGGAGTTCAAGATCTTATAGAGCTAAGGGAGGTTTTTGTAACATACATGTATCCTTAGAACACTTGGCACAAGTCCTAGAAGATCTAAAAGAAAAAAGGAACTTGCAAGAGGAAAAGACAAAACTGAAATGACAAGTTACATAAAATAATGTCAAATTTCAGCTTGTAAGAAGAATATCTTCGAGATGGTTCAGGTGATGAGTGAGTTTAGGAATTCCTTTTTATCCCTGTGAAGGTATTAGAAGAGTTATGAAAACTCAAAGAAGGTCTGAATATGTAATTGAGATGTCTGAAATTGTAATGATTTCAAAGTAATCAGTGCTGTGTATGATTTCATTCCTCACTCCCTATTCGATTTGAAGACTTGAATTTGAAGAGTTATTTTGTAAGGTGAAGTGCGAGAGTCCTTGGAAAATGTTTGATTTGATGAAATAAGAATTTTATTTTATATGTATACATGTTGTTGATGATTGATCTACTCATGTATGATAACTAGTGCAATCAGATTTTGACTTGTTTGTGAGACAAAACAAGTATGTGAAAAGAGATGTTTTTGATGGGAGTTAGTTGAGAGAGGTTTTGAGTCACCGAAGTGTGTGTGACAATGTGTTAAGGGGCATGAAGATTATTTATTAGGAATAAACTTGCAAGCGTATGGAAATATATGTAATTAGGTGCATATATTAAATGTATGACCTCTTAAAAAGTGTTTTCTAAGAGAGAAAAAGGTGAGTGTTTCCATGAGATGAAAAGAGATGAATCAGATTGGGTAAAGTAGGGAAATGGACATGAAAAGTACTGAATAAGTGATCATAATTTTTTTTGGAGACAACTTCAGGAAAGTGATCAAATCATCTTGTAGAAGACTAAATGGTGGCTTAGTAGACATGGAGTTGAAGTTTCCTTGTAAGTTGCAACTTATAGAAGATCAAGTAGAAACTTGAAAGGAGTTTTGGGATTTGTAGTTTCCATGCAAGTAAAATACTCCTAAAGGTCAAGTTGTAACTTCAATAAATTTTGGACTGGTAGCTTCAAGTTGAGTGGATGTTCAATAGTTAAATCATTGTAAATTTTATAGGAAAATTTGTCCAAGTTGGTGCATTGGTTTTAGTGGGGTTTTCTCCCTTTAAGGGTTTCCCACATTAAATCTTGTCTCTCTATGTGTTCTCCTGATTATTTATTTTGAATGGTGTTATGGTTTCATCATAATAAAGTAAAGCTAATTTAATTATCTTTCAAATTTTGAATTAACACCAATTCACCCCTAATTTCCAACAATTGGTATCAGAGTAGGTTCTCTTGGAACAAGTTTAAAAAAAGAGGAGATCCTTGAAGAAAAAACATGGGTAACCTAACTGAAGGATTTCTCAAAAAGAAGTTTGAGATTTCTCAGTCCCGATTGATGGATTGAAGAAGGAAATCAAGCTTATGGAAGCTGATCATGGAAAATCCCTCAAAGATATGGAATCTATAGATGAAAATGTTTCAAAATATCTGAAGGAAAAACAAGATGCTTTCCATAGACATTAATAAGATTCGAGAACTTTAAAGGTTGAATTAGAAGATGCAAACCATAGGGTGAAAATGTATGGAAATTAAGAGAAGATATCTTAAATTTTGGATGGAAATATGGATAGTCAAAGAGTAATAGGAGACAAAGCATGTATAAGTAGAAAAGAAACCATGAATATGACTAAGGAGAAAAAAACAAGAAGGCCTAATTTAGTTAGGAAACCAAATGAATCTAGGTGTGAATGGACTTTCAATGGATATTGTTTTTCATGTCATAATTTTGGACATAGAGATAAGGAATGTAGAAAGCATGTCATGGATGAACATCCATGGAGAGATTATAGAGATGAGTACTCAAAGAATATCACCTGTTTCAATTGTCAAGAAAAGGGACACACTACCAAATATTTCTTAGATGAACCATATCAATCTAGAAGCAATAACAATATTATTTGTTTCATTTTTCATGAATAGGGAAATTTTGTAAGACATTGTCATATAAATGAACATTCTAGGGATAACATCAGACTTCATGCTTTCAAAGGAAAAGGTAAAAAGGTTTTCAAAGTGAAAACAAATGCCAAGAATGATTCCAAGCCAGGAATTCCTAAGAGATCCTCTAGAAAGAAGGAGGTAAAGTACACATAGAAGGTCAAGAAGCTAACCCTAGAGTTGGAGAAGAAAAGAAAGAATAGAAAATAGTATGGGAAGATGATGAAGAGATAAAGAAACCAAGAAAATTCATAGGAAAGAATAGTACAAGTAAAGCATCAATTTTTTTGATAAAACCAAGAAAGAAGAAGATAGACCTAATGAAATCCAAGAATAACTCTTACCCATAACTATGATAGAAAAAGTGTATGAGATGCATCATGTATGTCATCAGAATACAATCGGAAGAAGAATATTTGTGTGATGAAA
The DNA here is from genome assembly GCA_018340775.1 of Taxus wallichiana var. yunnanensis. Lineage (NCBI taxonomy): Eukaryota > Viridiplantae > Streptophyta > Pinopsida > Cupressales > Taxaceae > Taxus > Taxus wallichiana. Next base: position 1,026,099,281 of record CM031239.1, read on the forward strand.
TTGTCACACGTAGAAGTCTGTCAAGAAGATTGATAAAGCCTCAAGGGAAAGAAGAGAAATAATAGATTCATCATGTTTATTTGTTGACTATCTATTTTTCTACTGATCTAACAAGCATGATATGGATTCTCTAGGATTTAGAAGGCATATACTACTTGAAATAAAAATTAGGGAATTCTTGAAATAAATTCATCATAAGTAGCTACCGATAAAAGACTTCTCATGTTGCAAATGTGTCACTAGTCAAAAGGTATGCTTGGTTAAACCATTTTCTTAAGGTCTATTAACAGATTGATCTATGTAATGTACATGAAGGTCATGGTAGTTCATTTAATTGAAAAATGGTGTTTTCATGCCCTTTTATATCCTTTGAAGCCTAGTTCATCAAGATCCATTTAAAGTGTATCATACTACATGGTGTGATAGTCATCCTAGGTTTTAAGAAAAGATTCATGAGTCAAATGAACATTAGAAAATCTGTTGTGATTTGAAACAAACATGTTTGGCCATAAAAAATCATTTGAAGGTCCTACTAGTTTATTTAATAAAATACAATGTACGCATTCAGATTATAATAATTTTGTTGATCAAGATGGAGGTGTAAGTGGATTTTTAGTTTATCATTCAATTAAGATTCACATTGGTATGTTTACAAGAGCTAACCCCTACGGTTTGTAAAAGGGTCATAAGAATGTTTCAAAAGAGTGTAAGAGGTGGAAATTTCCTTGAGATCAAGTCATTGCAAAGCTTGTTAAATTTGTCTTAAACTAGCCCATCCAACTTCACTCAAATAAGGTCACGGTGACACATCATGATGGTTATGCTAGTCTCCATAATAGATTCTTGTATGAAATAAGCATGGTAAGGTTTGTTATGGTCTAAAGAAGGACTATTTGACTCTTAGCTGAGTATTCCAACCCTGAAAAGTGAATGTATGTTTCTTGTCATAAGGTCATGGAATCATTTAAGGTACTCGTGGTTTGTTGAAGTCTTCTCATGAAATTTCAATTAGTCATAAGATGTGATGGGGTCATCTAATTCTTATATCGAGTTAGTATTAGGATGCTACGATTCTAAGTTTGAGAGTTTTGGGAATGATTGTCAAGAATATATAAGCTATTAAGAAGGTAAAAAAGTGTCAAAATCTAATTTCTATCTTAGTTAAAATCATAAACCTAGTGTCAGAGGAGTACCAGTTTGATAAAAGTGAAATCCCATGTTGTAAAGGTGGTCATAAATATAAATTATTAACTTCAACTCTATAAAATTAAAGAACTAAGGTACTATGGCATTACATCGAGAAAAAGAATTGAGAAAGAGTGATTCAAGTAATGAAAATGATCCTACGTTAAAAAATTAAAGGTGTCTCGGACCATAGTGAAAAAGCTTAATTTTTCTTGCTAGGGTGAAAGAAAGTTGAAATTCCAAATGTTTCAAAGCATACAAGAAACTTTGTGTAGAAGTTCGAGAATCTTACAAATCGACATAGTCACCTACAAACTAGAAATATGAGTATTAAGTTGTCTCTTTAAATTATTGATTCATGGAGCTCTAATGGTAAATAAATCATTTTGAGGATAAATAAATAGACCTCGAGTAAATATTTTGGATCTTGAAATCAAATTTGAAGGAATCTATAACAAATTTCTCTCCTGAAAACCATCCTAGGGTTTAGAAATCAAATGAAATTAAAGGAAATTACAATCAATCTTAGAGTTTGAGAATTTGAATGTATCATCTCCATGGATTCCAAATTTATATTCAAGAGGGTTTACTAGATAATAAGGTCACTATGAAGAGGAAAATATGACGAGATAGGTTGTAGGCATGTAGATGGACATTAGAGACATAATTTGTTGCTAGAAAGTTGATTTTGAAGAAAATTTTGTAAAGAATGACATATTAAAAACTGTCATAGTGATGAAATAGCTTAATGGGTATTAAAATTTATCTTTTGTACATTAATAAGCTAGGTATAACAAAATATATCCTTAATTTTCCCTAAAAAACAAAGGCTACTAACTAATTAGGGCGTTTTATGGAAAAAGGAATTGAATTTAAACTTGAAGTTGAAATTACTAGGGTTTATAATACTAATTGCAAGCGTAGAAGGTCGGGTAATCAAGAATATTTGATGAAGCTTCAAAAACTTAGAATGGAGAGTAAAGCTTAGTGGATGTCTATAAGACTAGGAAGGGATTTCAATTGTAGATGAATGTTTTCTTAGCTACTTCTCTTAAACTAGTCAGAATATTGTTTGAGGAAGAATATATTGTCACTACCAATACTTGAAAGATTCAAATCATGAAAAACCCTCATGAAGGTGGTGCAAGATAAATTGAAGGTTAGTACGATTATGATATTTCTCTTGAAGTAAATGCAAGGTATGGAAGCTAATTTTGATCCCTAAAATGAAAACAATAGTGTAAGGGTACAATTGTACTATTACGGGTTGTGCGTGAGAAGATCATGTTATGTATGTGGATCATGAGGTTGAGAGAGAATTGGAAAGATCATGAGATGTGGGTCATGGTGATGTCAATAAAGAGTACAATACTAGAAAATGAAAATAGTTTAGTATCGGGGTAGTGCTTACTATTAGAGCTCGAAATGACCACCTATAGGTCTATGAATAACTACTAGAGAAGGGGAGATATGAATAACCTCTAACAAATGTCCGATAACAAAAGAAAACCTTTTAGGACAATATTTTGAATGGTGTTAAATATTGTGAAAAGGAAAGCAAGAAATCCACTATACCATGTAAAGTAAGTTGGTAAATCTCTAAAACAGAGGATACACGGGCTTGAGAAGACCTAATAAAAAGGAAAAGTTGAGTTATGTCCCATACAAGCATTCTAGGTGTTATTAGGGATAAATAAGCTGAGTATGTAAAGCTTGCAAGCATATGGACAGGGGGAGAAAGGCCTATAACCAAGTAAGGTATCAAACCATCTAAATCAGACCATAAACACTAAAAGTGGGATTCGGGTCAAAGGAAGAGAGAATGATCCAAAGATATCACATGAGATCAAAGTTTGAAATCAAATTATTGTATGATCAATTAGAGATGGATAGTATAACCCTAGGGGAGTAAGAAAGATATGTTTCATGAAGTATATGATGTTCTAGAACATGACAAAGATTGACACAATTACACTAAAAAGTTACTTTAGGGACCTCAGTCCTAAATGTGCCTACAATGAGCATATGGAAGAATTAAGGCTAGGATTTAATTTTCTTAGCCAATAAAATTATATTCATAAGTAATGAGGATGATATCACTCCAGGATCAAGATGTTGATATGTTTAAATTACATGAAGGAATCTTCCTATTGGGAGCAATAATGAATTCAATGAATGGTGATGTCCAAAAATAGGGTTAAGGAAGATGAGACAAGAGGGAGAGCTTAAATGATGAGTTTGGTTGATGTTTTAACCAAGATATGGCCAAGTAAGTTGTTGAAGAAGAAAACCATGAACTACAAATATGCACTTTGTCATTAATGCAAAAAGGAGGAGAAGAACCAGGAGGTTTTTCATCAATGACAAAGGGGAGTCTATTGGAATGTGATTTTATGATTTTTCATTGATGCGAAGGCACATTTTTGATAAAGTAGGATGTGGGAGAGCTAGAGGGAGCTTGGAATGACGCGTTAACAAGGAAGGATAAGACAACGCAATGAGAACACACTGATGGACACTTGATTTCCCTGAGGAGATAGTGTCTTTTACAAGTAGTATGCTGATGTGAGGACATGTCAAGATGATATCCTAGATGGTTTAGTAAGTATATGATGAGGAAATAAGGTCAGGATGGCGAATACAAGGTCGTATGAGTGGAATTTGTAAGACTAGATCAGTTTAGTAGGCCTAGTTAGTAAAGTGACCCAAAGGTGGAGTGAAGGCATGAGGCAACTAGAAAATCATGGTAAAAGCATGAAAAAATTACGTTTTACAGTATGAGGAATAACATCACATACATGATGCGTTTTGGATCAAACTACCTCAATTAGTCCTATTTCTAAGACATAGTACTAGCACAATTTGGGTGTGTGGAGAAAAAAAGCCAAGAAAAATAAATTCAAACATGAGGAGAGTGTAGGGATACTATAGAATTGTGTTAGATGATGATACATTTCATAATTCATCCTTTGGAGGCATGTTTAGGGTCAATTCTATGACTTTCCTTGAGGACAAACAAGTTTAGCATGCACAAACCTTGGTGGCCAAGAAGGTACATGTGCATTTATGAAAAACCAAGCCTTGAGACATGTGTAGGGAGCTATCATAGTGTTTTGGTCCAAATTTCAAGTAAAAATGGATGATGTTTTCAAGTCATGAGGTTTTTAGTAAACACGAGATCTTAGAATGCTCTTCCCCAACTCGAAGGTCAAATTTGAGGACTTGATGGTACGTAAAACTTTTGCATGGTGTCAAGACTCTTTTCCATAGTTAAAGCATTTAATTAAGATTATTCTAGAGGTGGAATGAATTATAATAGTGGATTAAGATTTATGAATGAATACTAACAAGAAAAATTGCTCTAACTCCTCCATAAACTCTCATAATAGAGCGATAGGCAAAATATGGTTTGTTTGAGAATTAGATGACCTATGTAAGAAAAATTAATGATATTAACATGTAAATAACTCCTTCAAACACATTATAGCATTGGTCGCATGGTTTGAATCACATGTTAAGGTATATTTTGAACCTTGTTTTGAGTTAATTTGGTTATACGAGTCAAAAATGAGAGAGTTACTGAGAGGATAATATTCATGTGGAATCATGTATGGGAGATTCTCTTTAAGATCTTGAAAAAAAAATGTGTTCAGTGCATATTTGTCTTGACTAAAGACAAACTATGTCACCTACCACTAAAAGGTAACCAAGCCAAAAACTAGTCATGGTGTATGTAAGAGATCTTATGAGATTACTTACTGTGAGGGTCAAAAAGTAGCTTGAATTATTAAATAAGTTCTAATGTGACTTGATGAAGCTCATAACTCAACATGATGAAGCAAATTGAGGCTATAGTTCAAATGTCTAAAATTTTCCTACTTGTCATGTCTAGAAGGATCGACAAATTTAGTTGCAAGTGTGCACTTATCCACACAATATAAACACATGAATGGTTGAAAGATAAGTAGGGGACTAAAGAGTGATGTTTAAATTTTCAGGTTTTCATGAATGTCAAGGATGAGGTGATACAAAAATCAAGAATAAGACCGGTTCTTGTAATTTAAGACCTAGTGTAAACATGTTGAAGAATGCATGCAAAGTGAACTAATATACCTTGAAATAATGTAAGATTAGGATTTAATGAGTTTAAAAATATAAAATATCTATAGAAAAGTATCTTAGAAGTTATGAAAGCTTGATAGATGAGTGAAAATGCTAAATATTGAAGTTTAATTTCCGGTGCATGCAAATATGCCAAGATCATTTCTCAAATATGCATATCATGAAGAATATGAAGGGACTAGGGTCACTACAAGAATATAAAACTAATATATAGATCATATACCATCATTTCCAAGATTTAAAATGTTTTGAAGGTCCATGCATCACCTGTCAAATGACCATCTTTGTGACTACAATTTTGAGTCCTCTTCATGAATGAGTACGAATCTCTAATGAAGGTTGAAGGATAAATGGCATGGAGTGAAGGAGTTCAAGAGGTTATAGAGATAAGGAAGAAGTTTTGTAATAGACATGCATTCTTAGAACACTTGGAACAATTCCTATAAGAGATAGTAGACAAAAGGAACTCGTTAAGAGGAAGAAGACAAAACCGACAAGGTAGTTACATAAAAGAATGCTAGATGTCATCTTGTAAGAAGAATATCTTCATATGGTTCAAGTATTAATGAGTTGAGGAGTTTATTTCGATCCATTATAGATATTATAAGAGTTATGAAAACTCAAATAAGGTCTAAATATGTAACTCGAGATGTTATAAATTATAATGATTTTAAAGTGATCGGTTGTGTATGATTTCATTCCTCCTTCCCTATTCGGTTTAAAGACTTGAAGTTGTTATTTTATAAGGTGAAGTGCAAGCAGTCCTTATAGAATCTATAATTTGATGATATAAGCATTTGATTGTGGATGGAGACCTATTTTTTATGACCACTCTACTCATATATGATAACTAGTGCAATTAGATTTATACTTGCTTGTGAGACAAAACAAGCATGTGAAAAAAGATGTTTTGAAAGGATTTAGTTGAGAGAGTTTGTGAGTCACCTAAGTGTTTTGAGGGGCATGGAGATTATTTATTGCTTGACAATGAAATAAATCTTGACTATGAATACATGAAAAGAATATTTGACACAAAATATTTACACGAAACAAGATTGTGCTTGTGTATTTTATTAATATCAAAATTAAGCATTAAAAACAAATGAGAGAGCTACAATATTTTATAGATATTGGAAAACTTATATCTCATCCACAATATATGAAAACAAATCACCTAACATGAGAAAATATGAAAGAATAACATATTTCCCTAGCTGCCCCTATTTCCCCTCATAGAAATCATCTGGGAAAAAAATATGCAAGATAGAACATGATCCCACAAACATAGGGATGAGAACACCATCACTTAGTTAACTAACAAGTAAGGATAACTAATAGATATTGACATAAGTTTAAAGTATTTAAATTAAATACTTTAACTTATTACATTTATTTAAATATCAACTAATGATGAATCAAGCTAAGTTTTATTCCTAACATTCCCCCCTTAATTCAACATGGTCTCAAGTGAACAAGAGAGAAATTCTCTAAAACCCTCAAATTTACCTCGAGCAAGTGACTTTGTGAAGACATCTACATGTTGCATATCTATTGAGAAATATTGGATTTGGATTTTGTTTTTCTAAACATTCTCATGAATGAAATGTACCTACACCTCAATGTGTTTGGTGCACTCATGAAAGATTGGATTCTGAACAAGTTTTACTATTCCTTCATTATCAACATGTAGGATAGTTGGATATTTTTGTTATATTCCCAATCCTTCAAGTATACGTTAGAGCCATATCACTTCAAAGATAGCTCCACCTGCTACATGATATTTTGATTTTGTGGAGGATCTTGAAACAAAAGTCTACTTCTTGCTCCCCCATGATATTGGTCCAGATCCCAAAAATAATACAAATCCTGAAGTGGTTTTCTTATCATCTATGTTTCCTACATGATCTGAATCTACAAATCCTATCAAGAAGAAGTTATTATTCTTCTTGTATTCTAGGCCATAGTCCATAGTTCCTTTGACGTACCTCAGTATTCACTTTCTTTGCTTTCGGTGAGAAACCCTTGGTTCTTACATGAACCATGAAAGATAGATAAGCGCATAGCTGATATCGACCTAGATTAATTCAAGTAGATGAGACTCCCGATCAATTGCTAATAGAGAGCTGCATTTAATTGTGGTGATGGATTTGTTCGAGATAGTTGAAGTATTGTCTCCATAGGTGCGAAAAATGCCTTACAATTGATCACATTCAATTTTTGAGCATTGTCTTGGCATATTTCAATTGTGACACAAATATATGATTTTCCTTTGCCAAAATTTAAGTCTAAGACAATAATGTAGAAGCCCAATATCGGTCATGTCGAATGATCATTTTAGATCTTTCTTTGTTGACTCAATCATCATCATTTTTCCTCCGGTGATGACTAGATCATCGACATATAATAGAATGATCACTATCTCCCCCTTGCTTTTTGAGATAGAGATTAGGATGTATGGACTCTGTTGAATCCATGTTGAGTGAGATTCTCATCGTTTTTATGTACCATGCCCTGAGAGACTTCTTTAGACCATATAGTGATTTTATGAGTTTACATACCTTTTACTCTTTACGGTATGAAAAAACATTACGGTTGAGTTATGTAAACTTCTTCTGTAAATCACCATTAAGAAAGGCACTTTTCTAATCCATTTGGTGTATTTTCCAACCAAATTGTGCAACTAGAGAAAATATTAACCTGGAATTTTTATCTTAGTTGTGGGAGCAAAATTCTCCTCATAATCAATGCCTTCTTTTTAGCATATCCTTTAGAACTATTATAGCCTTGTGTTTATCAATTTTTCCATCTTCTTTGTACTTATTTTGAAGATCCATCTACATCTAATCATATTTTTCTCGGTGGAAGATCTATAAGTTGCCATGTATTATTATTCATAAGTGACTTATATTTTGCATCTGTAACATCTTTCCAAGGTTTAGATTGTAGAACTTCAGAAGCGTGGATGGATCGAGTAGTTTCAACAACTTTACCCATCAAGGCCAAATTGACCACATTTCAAGCCATACTGCAAGTCCTCATTCTAGTGGTAGATGTGTCGGGGACACTATCCAATTTTTTATCTCTCATCATACTTGTATACCATTTAGGCATACTTTTTTTGGTTCCTGTGGGAGGTTGAATTTCACCATCTTCCCCATCATCATTGTCATCATCAAAGTGATTACCATCCTTTGTTTTCACTATAGGGATAATTTTTTCATCATGTGAGTGTATAGAAGGAGCATCTACTTCTTTCTTCTCAAAGAACTCAGCATCTTGACTAGTGTATACCCTTCTTGTTCTTAGATCCATAAGTCTATAGCCAAGTGCTTCATCATTGTATCCCAAGAAGATAATTTTTTTATGATTTATATTAATCTTAGTTCTTTGTTTCTTAGGAATGTGCATACTTTCTTTACATCCAAAAACTCTAAGGTGTGAAATACATGTCTTATGCCATAACTATGATTCCGAGGTGTTAGTCCATCAAGAGTTGTAGTGGGAACTCTATTTAGTAAATATATTTTCGTTTTGGTTGCTTTGGCCCAAAATGTTTTTGATAAAACTGCATCATCAATCATACATCATACCATATCCATGATAGTATGATTTTTCCTTTAAAAACACCATTTTATTGTGGTGTGTGAGGAGGATATATTTGACTATGAATATCATGTGTTTTTAAAATATCATTGAACTCATTCTTTGGTGTATTCTTCCCTCGATCGAGCAGAGTTTTTTTATTTTCCTACCAGACTCTATTTCAACAAGGGCTTTGAACTTCTTGAAAGTTTCAAAATCTTGGTCTTTTATAGCAAGACATTATATCCACATTTTTCTTAAAAATCATCAACAAATAACATGAAATATTGAAACCCGTGAGTGGCTAGGTCTCATTAGTTGCATAGATCGGTATGCACTAAGTCAAGTTTTTCCTTAGCCCAAAATGTATTATGTTTGAATGGTGCTCTATGTTATTTTCCTGCCAAACAATGTTGACATTTATTTGTACCTTTTTTATAAGTGGAAAACCCCTAACCATGTTGTATCAATGAAGTGTGTCAAGATAGCCAAAACCGACTTGTCCAATACTTCGATTCCATAGTTGAGTTGGTGTTGTATTCTTGGCTACAAGTGCTTGATCATTTCATTGAACAAAATACAACTGAAACATTCTTCCCACATTCGAAGATTTTGCAACAATTTTTGAGCTTCGTGACTTATCTCAAATTAGGCACATCTTTTTACCACCTTTACAATCAAAGTCAATTTTGAGATTATGATCTAATAATTGAATCACGGATAACATATTTTTTGTCGAACCAGGGACATAAAGAACATCTATAATTTAAGAATTATGATGCCTAAGTGGTAGTGAAATGGAACCAATTCCTTCAACAGTGTATGATGTATTATCACCCAAAGAGACATGATTATTGGTGGGTGTTTTACTCATTATGAAGAACCACTCTTTCTTTCCGGTCATGTGTCAAGATGCACCGGAGTCAACATACGAAATTTGATTTGTAGAAGTGGATAGTTCATTTGATTGTGTAGAATATAGGAATTCATCATCATAAAATTGATCTTCCTGTCGCTACATTTCCTTATTGAGTTGGTTTCTTCTTCCACTTTTGATTAATTTGTCCCTATTTACTCTGTTGTTGGCCAAATTTTGTTTGTTGGTAATCAATCTATTTTCCACTTGATGATCCTTGTTGGAATGTGTTGTACCAAAAATTCTTTAACTCATGTCCTTTTCGACCACAAATAAGACATTTTTGTTGGTAATTTTGGCCTTATTGAGTATTACCTTGCTTCTAAGGTTGTTTTTTAGAATTAGCCTATTTTTTGCCTTTTTATTAGAAGCAAGTGCCAACTCTTCAGTTTCACTAGTTGAGTGAATAACTTCCTCTTGTTGTAGTATATTCACTAATTCTTCAAAAGTTGTTTTTGACTAGTTATGTTTAATGTGGTTACAAAAATATTACAAGGAGGAGGAAGAGATCTCAACACTAAAGGCATGAGTGATGTGTTAGTTACTTCTTCTTCCAAAGCTTAAAGTGATGCACGTAAAGTTTCCACTCTTCTCAAAAACATTTCAACTTTCTCAGTTGGTTGCATTTTTAAGTTTAATAGTTAACTCTGGAGATGAAGTATTGTGTTCTTATTTTTTAACTCATATATTGTTTTCAAATTGTCCTAAGATTCTTTTGTTGTTGTGGCCTCATGAATATGATGTTATACCTCATCTCAAACACTAAAAAATATTATTAACTTTTATTTTTGATTAACATGATCAAATGAAGCTTGTTGTGTAACATTTGTCGTAGATCTTGTTAATGTACCAGAAATAATGGACCATAGATTTTCAAAATCAAGTTGTGCATGAATTTTTGTTTTCCATGTTGGATAATTATCGAACACAAAAAGTTGAGAATCTGGAAAAAATAATTTTGGTGTCGTAATTGCGGCCATTGTGAAAACTAAATAATGAAAGAAGAAGAATTGAACAATTTCCCCCTTAAAGCATACACACCCCCCCAAAAATAATATTTTATTTATTTTGGGCACACTTTTTCAGCCGTTTACAATGAATTTTTGGCACTATTGGGCATGTTACAAATTTTTTCTCTATGGCCGATTTGCAAAAATAAAATGGCTCTCTTGGCCGATTAAATTTTTTTGGGCTCTTTAGCCTCTTTTAAAATACAAACAATCTGTAATTTGTGTAATGTTTACAAAAAAATCTTATTAAAAGTTATACCAAGATGTAGATTTCTAAAAAAACACACACTTTAGAAAAAATGGCACCTCAATATGAGGTACCAATTGAAAGTTATGACTTTTTAAATTTTGATTTCGATATCTTTCCGGGCACCTTTCCAAAAATGGAAAAAAAATCTATCCTTCAAAAAATCCAAAAAGGAAAGTTTCTTAAAAATGTCACTCGATTAGGGCTTACCTAGCTCTCATGCACCTTTTTTCTCCATCACCACCTCTATCTCTTTGCCTTACTCGCTTTAATAATCCTTGGCCATAGTTTCTTTAATTATTTCTCTTTGTATGCAACTATTTTTACTTTGAGGTAGATTTTTCTTCCTTATTTCAACATAGTTTTTCTTGTAGGTTGTAAATCTTCTCCACATTGAATTTGTAGTCTTTTTTTGGATGCAGGCATGTTGGAGAATGTTGAAATCTCCTATCTTCTTCTCCTCTAGTAGGTGTAGGTTCATAGAGAAGCTTCCATGTTGGATTGGATCTCCCTTGTTTGTGGCTTAAACTTCTTCTGACAAAGCTTGGAAGGAGAAGACAAAGTACAAAGAAGAGGAAGAAGAAGTAATGTGGGGAGCTTGAAAATCTCAGTCCCCATAGATCAAAAATATTGGATATATTTTTTTTAAATGCTTGCAATTTAAAAAAAAATTGCAAAATCAGTGAGTAACTTGATAACTACAGGTAAATTTTAAAAAAAAATAATACAAAAGAAAAATGTCACCTGGTGCTCCTACGAGATATTTTTAATTCTCTTGGTGATCTTCAACTAAAAATCAACTATGATTCAGGGTGTGGAGCCGGTTAGGGGCTGTGAAACGACTGGGGGCATCTATGGCTCCTCCTAGCTCTGTAATTTCTCCAAATCTCCCTAAACTTCCCTAAAAATTCCTACACTCTCCCTGGATCAGAATACTACTCTGATACCAAATCTTGACAATGAATACTTGAAAAGAATATTTGACACATAAGCTTTACACGAAACAAGATGGTGCTTGTGTATTTTATTAATATCAAAATCAAGCATTACAAAAATGAGAGAGCTGCAATATTTATAGATATTGGACAACTTCTATCTCATCCACAATATATGGAAATAAATCATCTAATCTAAGCAAATATGTAGGAATATCATATTGCCTCTAACTCCCCATATTGCCCCTTATGGAAATCATCCGGGAACAAAATATGCAAGATAGAACATGATCCCACAAACATAGGGATGAGAACACTATCACTTAGTTAACTAACAACTAAGGATAACTAATACCTATTGACATAAGTTTAAATTATTTAAATTGAATCCTTTAACTTATTACATTTATTCAAATATCAACTAATGATGAATTAAGCTAAGTTTTATTCCTAACAATATTACAATTGAACTTGCAAGTGTGTGAAAAGATATGCAATTAGGTCCATATAGAAGATGTATGAGTTGATAAGAAGTGTGTTGTAAGAGAGAAGAAATGTGAGTTTATCCATGATATGAAAAGAGATGAATCAAGTTGAGTAAAGTAGGAAAATGGACATGGAAAGAATTGAATCATTGATGAGAATTTGTTGTTGGAAAAACTAAAGAAAAGTGACTAAATTATCTTCTAGAAGACTAAGTGGCTTCTTAACATACATGGAGTTAAAGCTTCCTTGTAAGTTGTAGCTTACAAAAGATCAAGTAGAAGTTTGATTGAATTTTTGGGAGTTTTAGCTTCCATGGAAATAGAAGATAGTGAAAGATCAATTTACTGACTTGATTAAATTTTGGAGTGGTAGCTTCAAGTTGAGTGGATGCTCACGGTGAAATCATTTAAATTTTATAGGATAAATTTTTCCAAGCTAATGCATTCATTTCAGTGGGTTCTTTTTCCTTTAATATTTTCCGACATTAAATATTGTCTCTCCATGTGTTCTCCTGTTGATTTATTTTGAATGGTGTTGTGGTTTCATCATAACAAAGTAAAGATAATTGAATTATCTTTCAAATTTGAATTAACACCGATTCAACCCCCCTCAAAGTGCCTATAAATTCCAACATTACCACCTATATCAATATTTTTCAACACCTTAAACCAACCAAGTTACCCTTGTTCAAGCTATTTTCAACACTCATTCACCTCCTCATCACTATCTTGCCCATTTTCCAAATTTTGGCCTTCTTGGCTTCTCACAAGTATCTCACCATCTCTAATTGGATTTTGAACTTTATGAAGTTTTTAACTCTCATCACACTATGATAACACCTCTTAGCCATTATACTCAGGTCACTCACCTTCCTTCCTTAAATACCCCTTCTCATCCTTAATCAACTAGCTCCTTAATGCTTCTTGAGTCTTGTTCTCTAGCACTAATCAGTCCTTGTACTCTATTTTGACTTCTTTGCTTTGAATCTTTCAAAGTTTTTTAACATTCACCATTCCCTCATTCTACTACACCTCTTGGATACCACCTTGAACACTCCTTTGTTCCCTTCAATATTCTTATCACATCATTTGTGTGCTCTTCTTTAAGGTCTTTATCATTGACTATGACAGTACAGTCCATGATGTCCTCTCATTAAATGGTTCTAAAGTCCTTTCTAACACTTCAATAAGTTTAACACAAGTATTATACCTTGGAATTCTTAGATTCACTTTCATACTAATCTATTCATGACTTTCACCATATCATGTTGAGGATTGTGCAAATGTGACTTGACTAAGTTTCATCACTATGGTGACTCCATAGATTTGTAACTATGGTGACTTCTGCAAGGTTCCTATCCACATAAACCACTTATATGGAATCCCCATACCATCTCAAGCCTATAACAACATGCTCAGACCATAAGATTACTCAAAATCTCCCATTTCAATAAAAGATAGTCCTTACACAGATTTTAAAGACAATTTCCACTTTTTTAGTTCTTGATCATGCATTCCCCTGATTTGGACATCTAGAAGGCTTATTAGTGATTATAAAATCACCTTGATGGATTGTAAAAAATTTATATTTGTTTCTCCTTAATGAAACAAGTTATAATTCCTCTATCCTTCTTTTAAAACCTTGTCATACTTGAGATAACAATTTTTTAGTTGTTTTAATATTTGATTCACATGGGTCTTTACTATATGAATGACCTCAAAAATATAGATGGATATTGTAAAAATTCATCCTTCACACAAGATGCATTTAATTCCACAATCTAATTCCTTACCACATATTCAATGATGCAACAAACCCTTACCTCATCCACTCAGTCCCTCAAACTTACACATGACTATTTTATCTTACTAATCACCTCCTTAGAGCACATTAATGATCTCTTGGTGGTTGTACAGTTCTTCTAAACCTTGATATTCAATACATAACATTCAAAACACATCCTCATACACTTTTTCCATTCCAAGAATCTTTTATTTGATCAAAACATGAAAGTTACAAAGCTCCATGAGCCATAGGGCTTTGTATTTTGCACCTATGTCTCAAATCACTCCCTACAGGAATACAATCCCTAATGTCAAGAAAATAGAGAGTTTTAAGAATTTTCCAAACTCAATATCTTACAAATATGTTTATATATTGTCTAGATTGTGTCTACAAACTACTTACACTTGCTTACATTGATTGTTTTAGGATAAAAAATGTTCTATGATGCCACCATTCATTTCTCAACATCCCATAAAGGAATATGGGTGGGCATTTTATTATTTACTAAAAACGGCTATAGGAAAGGGAAAACACAAGTATGCTTGGAAAAACTCCTTTGTTCAATTGCCATGTTCATATGTGCTTCTCATTTTATATTTTTTTTGGTTTACATGTATTTGTTGACCACTTTGGTAGGATGTGGAAGAGCCAAAAAGGTTGAGGAGGGTGGTAATGTTGGTCAAGATGAGGAAAAGGATGAGGAAGATGTTAAAAATCTTACTAATGATGTTGAAATTGACATGGATGACCACAATGATGTTGATTGGCTTCGACATTCCTCACATTTTGATCCAGAGAAGGAGGTACCAAAACCGGTAAGCGCACTTTGATATTTTCACAAATGATTATGTATTCTAATTAATTTAATAACATTTTTAAGGATTTTAACCTTTTGATTCCTTCTTTGATGATAGTTTGTGGGTGAGTACAAGATTATCAACATGGGTATTGGTAAATAAGATACCCACAACTATTTTCTTTACCCATGCACCACATTTTTTTGACGATATCCATCTATTTGGGTCACTCAATAGACGCAATGCTCACTCACTAGCATAAGATTCATGGTAGACCTCCTATTCCTAGGAGACCTCTAGGTCATCCAGGAAATGGGAAAAGAAATCCAAGAGAAAGGGCCTACACATTGAAGAAAACACAACAGAGGTCAATAGACTAAATTGTACATAATAGCTTAGTTTCAACCTCGCTTGCACATGCCCCTTCACACCTCCCTTTCACGCAGCCCCAAATATATGGACGTGGCCCATAATTAGCTTCTTTACCTACCCAATATTACCCCACACTAATTGCATTAGTTGTTCTTGGAAATGGATTTCCCAACTTATCCCTCAAAGAATGAATAAATCAAAGAATATTCAAGAAAAAGAATTAACTTCCACCTATATCCCAATTGCATCAAACTTGAGTGCTACTTAGAGCATCTCTAGAAATTCTACATTCAACTCTCCTTAAAAATTTTCCCACTTTGAAATCTTCTCTATGACCTTTCCTAGCTCTATCTCTACTATACCTTGGATTTGATCAAGTGCTAACTCCTCCACTTTCTCCTTGACTCTTTGATAGCCATAGTCAACTCAAAATTTACCCCTTTGAGCATATCCATACGTTCTAGAACTAACATATGAAATTTTTGGTTTCAAAGCTCCACCGCATCCTATATGGCCTTAATTAATTCCTTCTCGTGATGATATATCTGCCATGAATTTGGTTCACTCAACCTTATTATTTGGTTGTTTTTCCTAAAGAACCTTGACCTCTTCCTCCTCTTTAATAACCCGCACACTCATAATAGGGTCACTCTTTTGACACATATTAAAGTCCAATTCTACCTTGTTGATAGCTTATCGATTGTCATGAATATTGCTTCAAGTTCGAAACCTTGGTCTCTAAAACCATGTTATTCTCTTCCTTTTTCTTAGCTAATTCATCGGTTGATGGCCCCGCACCACTCTTGATATTCAGCAACAACATTCACACCAAATCTTTGAGATACTCCATTTCATCATTGTAATCAATGCGATCTTGGCTTACAAGGGAGGAGTATGTACTTATTATTTTCTTTACTAGTGCTCCTGCCCTATCATATGCCTCCTTAGTGAACTTCTACTCTCCTTTGAGGTCATTATTCAAACCTTAGTTCTTTCCCCTTATTCTTTTTTTCCTTTACCATGACCCGCATGATATCCCCCGATCTAGATTTCTCCTTCTAATCTCTATAGCTATGTTGTTCAAGGTCTTGCACATTTTTCCATCGATCAAGAACATAGGGTCGATATGCTTATATTTATTACCTATCTCTTTCTTGAGTTCTAGAGTGGTAAGTGATCTGTTTCTTATTTTAAACTCTAATTCCTCTACATGCATATACATGTTCTAGCATAACATCTTATTTATGTGTGAGATGCCTCCTTGTTTTTTCAACAGGTTCCATCCATATAATTTTTTTGTGGTAATAGTGCTCTGGAGGCTGTGCCTCAACACCTTCATGGGTCATTAATATAATCCATATGTGGGACTTGTGGGGTTGTCACTTCCTTGGTGCCTTGTCTATGGTCGTCGACTTCCTCGGTGTAAACAGACCTATACTAGTTTCACCTTCCATGCCCTTTAACTCTTTGATCACATAGGAATCATTATCCCCCTTAGTCTCCTCATGCATCGGTGAATTCTCCCTACCAAAAATATTATATTGTTCTCCCCTTTCTAGACTAGGCTCCACATCTATAGGTGGATCCTTTTCTGTCTCCCGCATGACCCTCTCACACTCCAAATCTCCTACCAACTTCTCCTCATCTTCGTCACTAGAGACTAGTTGAGTCCCTTTGAACCATGTCTTTATCTTTACTAGACTCTCCTTTAGCTGGTTGAGAATAACTTACACCCTCATTATGTTGTCTCCTTTTATAGTGCTTCTCTCTTATGTGTGTTTGATCTAGTTCAATACCATCTTCCTCTCCTTATTACTCCTCGTCGTCGGGAACTCCTCACGACTCCTATTGGGTTGGGAATAAAGCTCTACTTTATTTTAAGCATAGGAGTGTCACTTACATCTAGATATTATCCATCCTTTTTCCTTGAGCGCAGAACCATAAAGACCCCGCATATAATCTCTTTAATTATAGCATTCGGTTGTGGGTTTAGATCTAAGGTCTCTAGCTTAGTGGTCGCTAAGTTAGAAGGTCTAGTTTCATACCCATAAGTGGTGCACAACATGTTCAAGTATGAATCTATATCATCTCGTGTAAAAATTCATCCTCTACACATCCTTTATCTGATTTACTATGCACTTAAAGTACTTAGCTATGAATGCAAATGGAAGTTTGCACCACGACCCCATTTCTCCATTTTCAATCGTGAACCTTGTAAGGAAAAAGTGTTCCATGACTACATACTTTTCCGATATTTAACCTCCCATGTAACTCTCATTATATGCACAATTCATTTTCAAATGGTGTGTGCACCCTAGTATACCATTTTTCCAATCTATCCTTATAAACATTGTTGATTACGTTGTCACATATATAACCTACAAATTATCTGCATGGGGATTTTTTCCTTTGGGTGAACCCACATATCTTCATCGAGGCCCATCTGGGAAACCAATCTCCCAAAAAAATATCGATACGACAATTAAGCCCCAACTAATATTTTCCCCTTCTTCATTCTACACCCTTGCCTTTTCATTAATTTCGTAGGTGATATATTGTGTTATATTATACTATGTATTATGAGCCATTTTGTGCGTAATGTATAGATATTTCTTATTCATGTCCTCCATATTTTTTAAGCGTTGATTTTATAACTAATGAGCTTGGATGCTACCCTAGTCACAAGGTATGTAATATTCTCCACATTCATGGCTCTACCCCCCTTCTCATACTATAATTTGATCTCTGACTCATCGAGTTTTGCATCATTACAAAAATTGAGATCTATGTCTTGCCCCATTTCTTATAAACCTATGACCTATGCAATTAATCACATTATAATCCTCCTTATTCATCTTGTGAAGTACAAGTAATCCTCGTGTACCCTCGATATAAACCATTGGAAGAGGTGAGCAGGTTTGGTGAAGAAAGGTAGTTCAAAAATATGAAGGATCCCTACTTTCCCGAGATTTTTCTCAATGAGTCATCCACCAAGTACCTAACCCTCTTTGTTTCTTTCTAGAAACTCTCATAACATATATGTATTCGAGTAGCTTCATGTCTTGCACACTTTGTTATTAAACTCACTTGAGTTTAAAAAAATTAGTTGTAATTTCCATGTTTGTGCCATAATTACTCCCGAGGGATACTTGCATTTCGAGTATATTTCTTCCAGTGGGTCCTTAACCTTAACCCTCTTCATTCGAATCTTGCTCTCATTCTTAGGTGTCATCTTCATCACTTCTTCATTATAAACTTATGGCTTATCATTACAATGTTCATTTTTAAAATATTCTCGACACAACACATGAGCCATTTGAATCCTAGCCACTCAAAGTTCAATCTCTGCAAACCCTAATCCGTCCGTGCTACATCTTCCTCTCAAACTTCTCACAAGGAGATTTGGCCTAAAGTCTTATACACACTAATTAGGTTTACAAGTCACTTAATTCTCTCAATTTCACAAATTCACTCCATTTTGATTCCTCACTTTGAAAACACAAGGTGAGAAATAACTAGATTTTTCTTCTTTTAAATATTCTCATACTTTAAAAATTCCACCGCCTTACTTTTTCTCTTAAATTTTTTTCTCTCTTTAAATTTTAAAGTAAGTTTTCCATTTAAAACACCTTTTTATGTCTAAGGCACGTTTTACTTTCCTCCATGCCTTAATTTCACACACATACTAGTCATAACCTTCGACATGCCAACTACTTCCCAATAATGTAGATACTCATGCGCACACTTAATTTTGCCACAACTCATCTTCCTCTCGTGTCATATTCCAAGTATTATTTATTGTTAATGCCTACCTTGTTTTATCTTTGTGATACCTCCTTCTTACATAGACTTCCTCGAACAATTTCTTTACACCATCATACCTAGACACCAATATTACCTTTTCTATCCTTCGTGCATCCTTATTTTTATTCACCAAGCACTTGTCTCTTCATTGATCTCTCACACACCTCTTTTTCTCAAATTTCCCTGTTTTAATAGGCACCTTCTTCCACCCCATACTAAAAATATGTGCGGTCCTCTCGCACATTGACTCAAAATATATTAATCAACTTCCCACGTGAAAGCATTCTTATTACAACAAAATAAAATAACAAACAACCGTAATGCACAAACAAAACATACAAGGAAATATAATCTAAGTGGCAAGACTAACTTTTCACAAACACCAAGAAGATTATTTATAGTAGGGCTTTAGCCTACTCCCATTGAATTAACTAGGAAACATAGTGTCATCTAGCTCTTGTAATTGGCATGCACCTAATTCAAGTATCTTGGTTACTACAAAAGGTCCAAACCAATGCACCTTCTACTTCCCTGGGTGGCGTACAAACTTGGAGTAATAGAGAATGACCATATTTCCAACTATAAATGTCTTGTTCTTAATGTGCCTATCATTTTAGGCCTTCTGTTATGCCTTCTCAGTCTTCTAACTCTAATGCGAAATGACGCACCGCTCATCTAGTTACATTAGTTTCTCAATGTGGTCTCGCGCGTAATACATAAGCATGGTAACAAAAATCCATAGGTAATCTTGTCTCTATGCCGAACACCAATTAAATCGGTGTGGCCTTTTTTAACCTTTTATTTTTGGTCATGTAAGCCCAAAGTATAGTTTACACTTTATCATCCTAATTGTTTCTTCCAACATCACAAATCTTTGTAAAAGTTTGTCCCAAAATCTTGTTAAAAGCTTCTACAATACCATTAGCTTGAGGGTGGTAAGGGGTTGTTTTATGGTGTGCCAACATAAAATATACCAATAAAATTCTAATTATCTCATTCAAGAAATGAGTTCCTTTATCACTTGTTAAGCTCAATGGACAATCGTACATACTAATGATGTTTTACCAAAGGAACCTTCTTTATAGTTTCTACAAGGTGCAATCCTTCATAGGCACTACCGCCCACCTAGTTAGGTAATCTGTACATGTAATTATATAACTTGCTCAAGTTCTACACGCGGGTGGTGCAATAAGTCCCACAAAGTCAATATCTCACTTATCAAAAGGTTTCGTGCTCGTTATAGGTCACAATGGCATCTCGTCCCTACTCCTAGGATTTCCAATGTATTGACATTGATCACATGCTTTAATGAACACCTTAGTATCCTTGTAAAAATTATCCCACAAAATTCTGCCATAAGGATCTTGTGCACAGTGGCATATGATACATAATTTTCTCCCTACAAGTACCTCCATGAGATTCCTCCATAATAGCTTCACACTCATGCTCAAGCACACACCGGCACAAGACCTCCTCTCTTGCCATTCTATAAAAGTATTCACCAATTAGTTGATAAGGTGTCACACGAATAACAAACTTATTTCTCTCCAAATAATTCAATCCTTCCAATGCCAATCAAGTGTAGAAGAATCTTTGTTATGTCTTCGAATCATGTGGGTACATGGTTCAACCTAAGTAGATGCACATTAGGTATAGTATCCTTAATAATATGCATGTCCTCATTAGAATTGATTCTTGATAAGTGATCAGGCCCTGGATTACTCTTTCTTAGCTTCACAACAATTTTGAAATCATACTCCTAAAATATAATTATCCACCGAAAATTTTTCCCTTGCAAAATAGGCTTCTTGACCAAATATTTCAATGCCATATGATCTATATAGAAAATAAATGGTGTAAATAACAAATATTGTCAAAATATATGAAGCACATAGAACATAAAAATACTTACACTCAATTGTAGTATAATTGTGCTCTATTGGTGTCAAATTTTTGCTTGCAAATAAAATGGTATGATCCACATTTCCTTCTCCAAGTTGTGCCAAGATTGTGCAATCACCATATCGAGGCATCAACATTTTCATGAAAGGGTTTGTTCCATGAAAGAAAGCAAAAATTGGTGCAAAGTGGTAAGCTTCTCCTTTAGTGTCTCAAATGCCTCCTAATGTGTGTTACCCAATAAAATTTTCTTTAGCCTTGAGAAAATATTCCAAGGGTGCAACAATATTTGTATATCCCTTGATAAATTTCCTATAGTATCTAGTATGCCCCAAAATCCACGTACTTAAATTTGATTGGTAGGATATCCTAAACCCAAAATCATAACTATCTTGGTTGGTCTACCAATAATCCTTCCTTGCAAATGATGTGCCCAAGAAATGTCCCAAAAGGTGTAGAAAAGATACACTTCTTAATGTTAAGAGAGATTCTCAACTGCGTGCACCTCTCAAATACGAGCCTCAAATTATCATAGATATATTTGACAAGCCCATAGATAGTCCAGTCATCCAAGTATACCTGAAATAACTTGTGAATGAAGTCATGGAAAGAATACAAAAAAATCCATGAGAATACTACTAGCACATTCTTTAACCCAAAAGGAATAACAATATATGTAGATTTTCTCCACTCAGTGGTGAAGGTGGTCTTTTCATGGTCTTCACATGTAATATGCACCCAATGATAGCCCGAGAATCCATATATGAAAGAATAGATTTTGTTCCCTTTGAATCCCTCAACAATAGCTTATGTGAATGGTGTAGTAAAAGGATCTTTAATACATGAAGCATTAAGGTCTTTGTAGTACACACAAATCCCGATCCTCCCATCCTTCTTGTACCGATTACCATAGGGATAACCCACTCAAAATCCTTAATTGGTTTTATGATTTTTGACTTCATAATTTTATCTATTTCTTCCTTGAATCTCATGGAAAATTTTGGATTCATCATATAAGGCCCTTTCCAGACCATAAGTGCACCTTCTTTAAGCTTAATCTTAATTTCTCCAAATGAGGGGTGTAATCCCTTAAACTCATGATAAATTCATGGGAAAAAATCGGAAGTCATGAAAGAGCTCAATAATATTTGCTACCTCATGTTATGACTAGTAATCGCCAATAATGGCCTCCTTAGGCACATCCTCGCACTAATTTTAACCTTTTATTGTCTTCATGGAGCATGGTATGCGTGGGAAATTTCATCTACTATGTCCATTACTTCACGTCAACCGTATTTATGGATAATATCCAAATTATCTACCTCTTCATCATCGATGAGATCCACTATTTTACCATTTTATTTCTCCTTTAAGGATCTTCCCATTTGTATCTCCTCTATCTCTTTTGTATTTGTGTGTGCCTCAGAATGAGGTTCACCAAGTAACTCGAGCATGAGCTCCTCTTCTTTGGCACTATCCCTAAATGTGATGTGATTCATGATCTACAAAGCTTCATGGACTCAAAGTTTATTAGAAAAATAATGAAATATATGTACCATACCTGCAATCATATCTTCCTAACTTAGAGTCTCTTGTTTGAGCTCAACATACACATCCCAAACATGTGCACAACCGCACATAGTGGAATAGAACTTATGCACCCATAGATATGGTGGTGAAGCATCGGGGCCTTGTGTCCATTTTCTCTCATAGTGATGAATGTGTACCAAAGTAAGAGTCTTCCCATCCTACTCATAGATATATGTAGGCACACTGCTATGAGTAAACCTTGTTGAACAAGGTAATTCTCACTTCTCTTGATCCCAACAAGTTATATATATGTATCTTCCACCAATGCATTTTTTTTTCCACACAAAATATAATTAAACATGTTCTTTTGATCATCTTCGTTCTTCCAATGTTCCTCCACGGCACACAAGAAAGACTCATGATTTTCTTCACCAGTATATCTAGGTAATTGAGTTCTTCACATGCACCTAACCATGCATGGTCTGATCATCCTGGTTACTCTCCCTTTCATCTCATGCCTAACCATTTCATACGTGTCATGGGCCCAGTTATCACAAGAAACACTAGTCGTGTCGCTAACTAACTATGGATCTTCCCATTAAAGCATGCCTTACTTAGATGGTTCCGTAGTCTCAAGATCTTACATAGTGTGTGGATAAATCCTATTCAAATATTATTCACTTAAGGTCTTGACATTAGCTGTATATATTACCTCATCTAGAGGTATAATTATGCTCTCATCATTATTATACAAGCTAATGTATCCCTTATTAAAGCACATATTAGCATTATTCACATAACACCAGGGACATCAAGTAGTGATGGAAATTTTTCTGCTTCATCAAGCTCTAATACCTCAAAGTATCCATTAAACGTGGTCCTCTCAATTGTAATGGAAGCATTCTTTAACACCCCAATAGGAATAACCCTTGTTTTATTTTCCATATACATCACATTTGAAGATGGTTTTAATGTTGGTCTCCATATCGATTCCATGCATCCGAGTTAGAACATTCACCTCATCACTTGTATCTATCAAAATATTGTTTACTAACCACCCATCAATTAATGTATCCAAAGTGATTTCCTTATCATACTCATGCTTCTGTGGTGGAAACTTTGCATGTATTATCTTTCTCTCACACTCAAATCTAGCACATGGAACATTTTCATGCACCCATTCCCCTAGTTTTTTTAACGCAATAACTCACATACCTCCCTTCATATCATTGATATCCTTCTAAGGGAGCTCCACATTATTTCTCACACAATTTTTCCTTTAAGCATTATATTTCAACCTACAGATCTCTAATGACTTCCATAGTCTCTTTATAGGCCTCCTTTCGATGAGAAGAATTTGGATACCCGACATGTATTAATTCTTCTCTCATGATGAATGTTTTGGCCATAAGAGGCTTACATGCGTGTGTGATGCCTCGGCGTGTTAAATATCGATAGAAGGTTACTGACTTTGGATCGGGAATCCTTTGTTGGACCATGTAAAATATTGGCTAATTACCAAGAGATGCGCGTGCGCAAGACTAGTAAGAAGAAGGGAACTCGGGGAAAGTGCACAAAATAAAGGGGTTTAAGAAGGGTTTAAGTGAAACCATGGCACATGCGGGAGGCATAAAAATGGTTTAAAGGACCTAGCCATATTTAGCATTATGGAGGTACTTGAGGAAAAGTGTGAGGACCGGACTAGGCATGATAACTAGATAAGGTGCCAACCTGGAGCATTGGAGGCCAAGAAAAGGATATTACACATAGGGAATATTCCAAGAGACATAATTACAGAGAGTGGAAGGTGCGTAAAGGGATACGCATTCACCTATAAAGGACTGCATTAACACTTGGCATGCGATCGCACTTGGAGAAGGCATGGCGGTGGGTGTTGATCTTATATAAAGGAATGCTCAAGCTAGAAACATAATAGAGGGGAAGAAGATAGAGATAGAGAGATAGATAGAGAGGTAGATTAATGTGTGGATGGAGAGGCATAAAAGAGAGGTGGGATACACATATGCATATATGGGTACTAAGAAGCGAAGGTAGGGCAAAAACTACTATATAAATGTTAGGCTGCACTAGGGTTTAGGATTTAGGGTACTAGAGGGATATATAGAATTTCATTAAGCATTGGCATTTATATTAGGGTATGTAAATGAGTTATAGTAAGATGAGCATAGCAAGGAGCTCTGTTTAGAGCCTGTTGTATAGGTTGGACCTCTATCACTACTATATATGGTCTGAGATGACCCTTTTGACTATAATGTGGCTACCAAAACTCTTTTAAATCAATATATATATGGGTTCGTTCTATATATCTTGTTTATGGGTGTAAACCCTTCTGATATTTAGCATGTTATAGCTCAGATCTATTTTCCTATGGTTCATTTGGTGTTTATCTACCTTCTTTGATGTATGGGTGTGTGTGTGGATCTCGTTAGTTTTATGTTTTTATTTTAGGATGCATGTATTTCTATCTCTATAAATAAACCTCCATTAATGGAAAAACCTTCTCACAAAGCTCACATAAAAAGAGGGCTCTGCGCCCGCCTTGGGTGAGTACCCATCCCGTTGGGTGATAGGTCGATAGGCTTGGGGTTAGAAAGAAGTATTAAGGGTAAAATAAATGACTACATCTTGGTTTCATTGTCGGGACCTCTTTTGAAGCTATTGTGAGAATGGTGCATGATGACAAAGCACTTGACCTTGGATAGTGTCGAAGCATGGCTTAAAATCACAAAGGATGAGTTTTCTCATAGATTTAGTATTGGACCTAAGTTTGATGCACATAAATGGGTAGAAGAACATATGTATCATGAGTTGTATGATACCTTATTTTTTTTTTTCCAATGGATCTTTATGAATGGATTTAGGCATATGCATCTAGATCAAGCTAGTACTATATACCTTGCGTATGGACCCAAGATGAGTATCAGAGGTTACATGATGTTGATCTGACTTGGACATGTGTTGTTGATCATTAGTGGAGTATAGTTTTGACGAGTTACACCTTGGAGTATGTAATTTATACGTATTCTTGTCTAGAGATTGCTGAGTTTGAGTTCTTAAGGGAGCCAAGAGGATCATTCTTGTGTGTTATCCCTTTAGCTATAAAGATCTTGATCATTACAATGAGTTTGGAAGCATTTCTTATGGTTGGCTAAGCTTCTTCTGAGCATTGGGTGAGGAAGTTAGAGTGAAGGAATATGGTGGACTTGTGGTTGAAAAAGAGAGGAAAGAAAGACAACTTAAGTATAATGAAGCTCGTGAAAGGGAGTTATATAGATAACGAGAAGTTTAAGGAGCGATGGATTTATGGAGGAAGATGTTACAAGAAGGAATTGAGGTTAATGTGGAGGACATGGAACCTGAGTAGTCTATGCTACCCCATCTTGGTAAGTGCGGGAGCGAGAGACCCCTTCAGCTTTAGATGAGAGCTTGTCACTTGGAGAAAGGAGATCCATCGGCGCACATGCTAATCCACCCGGTGACCAAGCCTTGTCACTTATTTTTCCAAATCTAGAGATAAGTATTACTAACCCTTGATTGATATTTGTGGAAGTAACCGATCAAAACCTAGGTGGTATAATTTTACATTTGGTACATCTATGGCTACACAATCATTTCTAGTGTTTGGAGGTATATTGTCTAGAGTGGCATTTGAACAAATCATGAGTACAAAAATCGTGGGTATCTCATCTGGGAGTGGCATGAGAAACACATCTTGTAGTAGTGCAATATCAAATATTGTTGGCACATAGTTCAATGCAAAAGTGGGGACACAAAGTGCGCAACCACTTGGGACCTTCACCAGCCTATGTGAGGTGGATCTGGTGGGTCAAGTGGAATAGGAACTAGTGAACCTAGTGGACCTGGTGGATTTGGTGGGTCAAGAGGGACAAAAACTAGTGTATCTAGTGGATATGGTGGTGGAGGCAACATCGAAGGGAATCCAGGTTCAAGATCAGGCGGAAAAGGGCCTCAACCACCTCAACAAGTATTTTTAAGATGTATTTATATCTACCAAATTAAAAAGGTGTTGAGGATATTGTAGAACATGTAAAAATGTGAGTTTCTATGGCACGCAAAGGGGATCACTACCCCGAGTGGAAGGCAAGTCAGTTTGCAACAACATTGTAAGGGTGCGCGCATAGTTGGTACCGGAAGTATGATCCCCACTAGACAATAGTAGATTATACCGCGATGTGTAATTTCTTCTTATCCGAATTGCATATTCTTGAGTTGAACAAAAGAGCATCAACGTGATGAAGGATATTTAATAAGGAATTATAAAGAGTGTGTGGAGTATTACGATGCACGTTTTAAGGCTCTCTTGTCAAAATTGTCTTATGATATTCATCCTTCTCAGATGCTCAATGGTTTTTGGAGGGTTGATAATGCCTTCACGAGATCACTTTCATGTAAGACTTTAATAGACCCGCGTGAGGCCTTGGAGGCTACCCTACACGTAGAGGCTATAGGAAGCATGGATACCAATGTTAGTCCTTTTCTTGAAGCTTAGATTTATGCAATGGTAAAGCAGTTGGAGAAGCTATCTACAAATTTGACCCATGAGATTCATAGTGACCTATGGTGCAGAGATAGTGAGGTAAAGGGGCATACGAAGGATAGTTGTCCTTGGAGATTGGCACCAACCATGATTGTAGATTTTGAAATTTTCCATGGAGATCATGATTCAAGTAGGTGTCCTATCTTGTAACGTGTGATCCATAAAAATGTATCTTCTTATTGTAAGATTTATACCTCTACTACTCATGACACCAAGGATTGTAGATTTATTGACCAGATACATGATGCCATTGATATTGGTGTGCGCCAAACTGACATTGCAAGAAATTACAAGGATGAAGGTCGTCATTGTGAAGCATGCGTGGATGGAGGAGCTCGTGGAAGAAGCTTTCACAAAATATTTAGAGGCTGTGGAAATTACGGAGGTAGAAGAGGTGAATTCCCTCATAGAACCTATTATAACTATGGGTCCACATAACATTACACGCATGAATGTCCCGAATCACATTAAAGTGCTCATTGTGTGTGAAAATGCACAAGTATGAGGAGTTCCTGTGGCTATTTTAGTACATCAGCAAACAACAATGAAAATACAAGCGCATTAGGATGGTAAACATTAAAAAAAGTAGACAAGTAGTGGATGCCAAGGGTGGTGCATGAGTCAGAGTTAGAACTGTCTGGAGCCGAGGTTGCACTACTAGGGAAATACCAAAGTAGAGACCAATGATTACAAGAAAATAGGTGGTGTATGGGAAGTATCCGGACCCTACCCAATAGAAGGAGGTTTATCAAGAGACCATGAACATAATCAGGAGTCTTTAAGGGGAAATTCAATGTCTAAAGGAGCAATCCAGGAAGTTGGAGCAGAAGAAAAGTGTTGAGGTCCCTCAGTCAGATATAGATGATGTTAGAGAGGTGTGTAAGATATTGTGCCTAGAGAATATCATTCCTCTATTAGGAAAATGCTTGAGGATAATATACCAAGCGATGGATAAAATCACGAGAGGTATGTTTTACACACTAAACTTCCTCTCCATAGCCTTGACTATGATAAGGAGATTATCTCTAATGCAGTTTTTGATGGATGGATCCTAAGCAATATTCTAATAGACTTGGGTGTGGAAGTTAATGTTCTCACCCCGGACGTCTGGAAGAAAATGGGAAGGCCCCATTACATGCATCTTCAAATGTGTTATATATGACTAATAAGACAAAGGAAATTCCCATTGTTGTTGTAAAAGATGTTGTTATCACTATCCAAGGAGAAATTCACTAGAGACTTTTAAGTCTTAGAGTTTCTTTGAGGAGAAAAATTTCAAGCATTACTTGGGTGCCCCAGTGCTTTGTAAGAATAATGTTGACTTATGTTTCAATAAGGGGTATATAATTTTTAAAACAAAGAGGAAGGTTTCATCATTCCTTTGATGGATGGGAAGTCAACACCCTATATTGATCCTTTAGGATAAGAATACCTAGAAAGAATTTATGTGCACACTATCAAGGATCCTGAAGTTGTGCAACCAACAAAAGAGGATGTTATTCAATAGGAAGACACTCAATATATAAGTGATATAACTAGTGTGTCATGTGACAATTTGGCGCACCAAACATATGAGTTATTCGGAAGGCAGTTAAGAGGCTCTATGATGAGAGTAACAAAGACGTGCTCAGTCAAGTTCCTAGGAGGAAAGAAGTTGCCAAGTTATTTTGGGCGAGCATACCCTGATGTTTTCCTGTGAGAAATGGAGACCTAGTGGAGATGTGAGATCAAAATAAGAAGTATGCTTAACTATACCTTGCATGGGACTACAACACGTTGGTGGGTGACCCATTGTGATAACCTTCTAGAGTGGTGCAAAGTGAGAATCACATTCTCTGTTAGATATTTCTGGAGTAATGCACTTACTATCATATAAGATTATCATGGGAAGGAACCCACATCATTTCACTTCCAAGCATGTGAGAAGGCTTGGATAGAAGGCGCAAAAACCTTGCCACCTTATTTATGGGTGCATAAGTTATATCCCTCCTTATAAGGCTACATGCACGCATGGTACATTCACTCAGAGATGCGCCGTCAAACAAGAAACTTGTAGGAGTTGACGACTGACCTACTTCAAGATTTTGAATATTATAGTACAAAGCCATCAGTGGATGAGGAGTTGTAGGTTGTTAAGAGCCTAACTATGGGAGATAGTTCCATGGTGGAGGATAAAATACTAGAATTATGGGGTGAACCAGGCTTAGAAACATGTTTTGATGAGGAAGAATCAGAGGAGATACAACTTGAGTGCGCATCCATGGAGAAAGAGAAAGGAAAATTGGTCTATGTGATCAATGGTGAAAATGGAAATTTTTTATGTTAGCCATACTATGGGTAAGCATGAGGTTATGGATAGTGCTGATGAGAAAACATGCACCTACCATGAACCCTTGAAAACTAAAAAGGTTAACATTGGTTCGGAGGCAGAACCCAAGGAGGCTATTATTAGAGATTACTGGATAGAAAAGGAGGTTTCAAAGATTATTGATCTATTGTGTGAGTTTCAGGATTTGTTTCTATGTGGGTATGAGGAGCTTAAAGGCATTCACCACTCCTTTGGAGAAATGAAGATCAAGTTAAAGGAAGGTGCGTGCCTAATTTAGAAGAGACCTTATTGAATGAATCTAAATCTATGCCTCAAATTTAAGGAGGAGAATGATAAGATGATCACATCAGGCATCATTTAGGATATTGAGAATCATAATGGATAAGTCTCGATGGTCATAAGCATTAAGAAGGATGGGAGGATAAGGATTTGTGTTGATTATAAGGATCTAAATGCGGTATGTGTTATTGATCATTTTCCAACCCCCTTCATTGAGGAGATCCTAGAAGGAGTAGTTGGGCATGAGATCTATTCTTTCACATACAGATTCTGAGATATCATCAAGTTAGAATTGAAAAGGAGGACCAAGAAAAGATAACTTTCACCACTGAGTGGGGAATATTTTCCTACACAGTCATTCCTTTTGGACTAAAGAACGTGTATGTTGTATTTTTGTGCATTGTGGTGCAAACATTTCAAGACTTCATTCATAATTTTCTTCAAGTCTACCTTTATAACTGGACATTATATGGATCAGTGAGGGATCATTGTGACAATTTGAGGCTGATGTTTGAAATATGTTGACAGTTGAGGATATCCCTCAACATTAAGAAATAAGTTTTTGCTACTCCATTTGGAACCCTTTTGGGGCATATCATATGTAAGGAAGGCTTATTGGTGGATCCTACTAAAGTTTTCATTATTGTGGGATTAAAGGAACCTACCAGCCAGAGCGTAGTGTGTGGATTACTTGGGCATACGTGGTGTTACTAGAAATTTATTAGGGGTATGCCAAGATCGATGCGCCATTGGAAAAGTTGCTAAAACATAAAAGTACATTTCACTAGGGAGAGGCACAACAAATGGTGTTTCATACATTGAATAATAATCTTATGACTACGCACATAGTATGTTTCCCTTCTTGGGATAAACCATTCCATGTACATTTTGATGCTCCAGGGATGGTGATTGGGGTAATCTTAGCACAACCTGGGGAGGGAATTGTTGACCACCCCTTGTGCTTTACTAGTAGAAAGCTAACCTGGCGTAACAGAACTTTACAACTACCGAGTACAAAGCATTGTCAATTATTTATGCACAATCGCAAAAATTTAGGTAGTATTTATTAGCAACACCCTTTATATTCTACACAAACCACATGAAATTGAATTACTTGGTAAACAAGCCCGTTTTACAAGGGCGCATATGCTGGTGGGTCCTATTGTTTCAAGAGTTTGAGTTTATGGTTGTTGTGAAACTAGGTAAGAGTAATTTGGGACCTGACCATTTATCAAGGATTGAATCAAGGAGGATGCACAGAGCATTGAGGATACAATGCTAGATGCACAACTATTTAGATTACGGTGCACGTCCTCTAACTTGGAAGATATTGTTTGTTTTACAAGATGAGTGTGGTACCGAGAGGAATGAAGAATTTGGAAATGAAGTAGTTATCCATTCACACTACACCCGTCATGTTAATTAGTGGATACTTATACAAGCTAGGCCACGTTGAGGTTTTGCACCGATGTGTGTTAGAACATGAACACGTTGTAATCATGGAGGAAGCACATGGTGGAATTGTAGGAGGACACTATGTAAGGAATGCAACCATGTGTAAGATCCTTCTAGTAGGTTTTGATGGGAAATTTTTTACAAGGATTGTATTGAGTATTGCAAGGTATGTGACCACTGCCAGTGCCTTGGTAAACTAGGGAAAAGAGATGAAATTTTGTTAAGACCAATTACCACTGCAGAACAGTTCGAGAAGTGGGAAATTGACTTCAAAGGCCCTATTTCCCAGACACATGAAGGACATGTTCACACTGTATCATTACATGCACATATTATCTTACAAGGTGGGTAGAAGCGGTGCCTACAAGGGATTTCACAATGGTAACATCAACTAGGTTCTTATGGGAAAACATAATCAATAGATATGGATGCCCATTGAGTTTAACAAGTGATAGGGGTACTCATTTCTTGAATGAGATAGTTAGGATCTTGTTAGTAGAATTCATGGTAACCCACCACAAGACTACCCCTTATCACCCAAAAGATAATGGGACTGCTAAGGTGTTTAACAAAATTTTAAATCACATGTTAACCAAGATTTGTGATGTGGGAAGAAAGGATTGGGATGATAAATTTTCTATTGTGTTATGGTCATACTAGACTACTTATAAAATACTGAACAAGGCCACACCTTTTCAATTGGTGTTTGGCGTGGAAGTGGTGTTACCTATTGAATTCATGTTACCATCGTTGCATATAGTGCACACAGGAGGATTAGCTAATGAAAAAGTGCCGAGGAGAGAGTTGATAAGTTAATTCAGTTAGATGAGAGGCATGATATTTCTCACTTGAGTCAAGAAAATAGAAAAATCTAGGTAGAAGGCATGACATGATAGTCACATCAAGAACAAACAATTTGAGGTTAGGCAGATGGTTATATTGTATGATTCCAAGTTTTTACACCATCTTGGGAAATTCAAAGTTCATTGGATGGGCCCATACATTGTATCCTATATACTTGATTCGAGAAATTTCTAGTTACAAGCGTTGGAACACGGTTTGCAGGCCATTTTAATTAGAGTAGGTGAAGCCCTACTATAAATAAGTCTTCTTTGTGTTTATAAATAATGCAAGTATTTCTATTTAGCCTAGAATTTCCATTAATGTATTCCCCTTCTCTCGTGTTTGCTTTCTCATTACTTATTCCCTTTATTTTTATTTGTTGTGTACACATTGTGCACCGGTAGCCACTTACTATTTTAAAAAATTTCTATGCACAGAGGACCACACATCTATTTTTGTGTGGGGTGAAGTGATGCGACAAGTACTTGAAGCTAGTATTAGAAGTTTGTATTTTAATGGTCAAGGTTTAAGGATCAAAAGCACGTAGATTGGAAGAGCGTGTGTAGAAAATGTGAACACGATGAGTTTGGTGTCGAGAAAGTACTTACAAAGGAACAACATGAGGTAAGTGATGTTAAAAATCAAGATAAGGATAGAAGAAGTGCCTTCGGCATCGAAAACATTGCATAAGGATCATTGGTCGGTAAGGGTTTTGTGTCCCTGAAGGTTATATAAGCTTTCACACGGGATTTGGCGAGGGGTAAAAGTGCTAAAGGTTGGCATTAGGAAAATTTTCCTTTAATGAAAAAGTATGTTGGTATGTGGCATGAAATTTATTTCGAAAAAAAGAAAAATCTATAAGTAGAGCGTCGGGGGTGTATTATTGTTTACCTTGTACTTATGTTATCAAAGATCTCTCATGAACTAGGGAATCCTTGAAGAAAATTTGTGTGAAAAAGGGTTGTGAATATTTACATGCATAGCTAGTTTGATCAACAAACCGAGTGGAAAAAGAGTACATGGGTGTGAGTGGAGAAGGTCGTGTGAGAGGATCCTGCATGGGTGTTACATCGTCTTGTGGAAAAGGGGTTTTCTAGGTTAGGGTTATGTAGCTAGGGCACATGATGAAGGGATTTTTTCAAAGTAGTAGATCCGTGAAGTTAAGTAGAGCCAAGAGCAGGAGAAAGAATAATTTTTAAAGACTCACAAAGAAATGTCACCAAAGAAAGTAGAAAATGTTTCACCAAAGAAGGGAAAGGGCAAGGGAAACAAGCCATTTCTACTAGTTTCAATGAAGAATGGTACATAGAGATGTAATATCCATATGATGTATTTATTAGTAAAGAATGGGTATCTCATGTTAGAAAGATGGCCGTGAGTGACTACAACCATCGAACGAGCACCACAAGAGAATGAGATGGCATTGGAACTAGTTCTCCTACAAACAAGAGGAAACCAGATGGAATGCCTATCTACGATGATGAGGTAAAGGTGAAAATGGAGAATTTCGGGTTATTGTAACTCTATGAGTTGCCCTATTTTAGAAAACCTGAGCAACTATACCAATGGTTAATGTTGTGCATGTATGAAGACCACTTCTACTTCGCAGGACAAAGGATGCGAATAACTCCCCAACTAATTTCTAAGTTTATCAGTTTTATCTGTGAAGGAGAATCATTAGATGATGACTTGGATGATAAGGATGCCATTAAGAAGACTGTTGAATATTATGACTACAAGATGGGTTCACTCTACTTCAACATTTATGTAATTTACGACCCTGCAATGAGGATGGCCATGTGCTTAGTCACAAAGCAAAATGGGTAGGAGAGATGGACATAGATCAATAAGGCTTGGTTGAATTTTTCCGTAAGATCTCAGAGGGTACCATCTATAACCTATCAACTTTCATAGTAGAAGAAATCATCAACGTCACACGCGATGGATAGAAGATCATGTTTGGTAATCTCCTCCTTACCATTGTCTTTTTGAATATTGGAGTGCCCAGGATGAGAACCCTTCTCCCACCAAAATATTTGAGCAATACACTTATGACACCATGATGGCCGCCCACAAGGCGCGCCTAGAAAAATGGTATAACTATATGTTTGATGCATGCATCGCTAAATGGAGAATACCTGAGCATTTACCTAATTTTCTGCAAGTCAAGGTTGAATTTTTCATATACCATTTTTTTGTATTGGCGGAGTTTACTCGATAGATGGCGCAAGGGTCCC
Source organism: Taxus wallichiana var. yunnanensis (assembly GCA_018340775.1). NCBI lineage: Eukaryota > Viridiplantae > Streptophyta > Pinopsida > Cupressales > Taxaceae > Taxus > Taxus wallichiana. The sequence continues at coordinate 1,026,133,673 of CM031239.1, forward strand.
TGGTGTAAATTTTCATTCTCCTTCACAATACAATACTTCCAGGTTAGGGTCAATCGATTCAAAGAGGAAAAGAAGCTAAGGTTTGACCTCAATACGGTAGACCAAGATTACCACAAGCTATGTAGAAAATTGATATATCCCAAGAAGTGTGCCTATGTGGAGAAGTATGTCTCCCATGACGTACATATGTTGAAACTAGTAACATTGCATGTTGCTTGGGAGGACCACAACAAGGGTATACCTGTGTATAAGGCCTAAGTATGAGAAAGGAACTTACATTGAAAATGATATCTCTATCTCGAGAAGACCCCACTGCAAGGAAGAAGGCCATGCTAAAGAAAAGGGAGAGAGAAAAGAGAAAAGGCTCCAAGAACACATATAGTGCAGTCTATAGGCGCGTAGAGTCGTGCACAAGAACAAAAACCTATGCACAGAGGAAGAAGTCCCCATAGAAGAAAAAGAGAATACACATGAGGAAGAGGCGCCGAGAGAAAGAGAAATCCCCAACAAAATATGAGTCGCTAGAGAGAAAGGAGTCACCTAAGGAAGAAGAAAAGGAAAAGTATTCTTTATTGGAATCACCAGTTAGGAAGAAGCAAAGACTAACAAAAAGGAAGACTTAGAATAAATAGAAAGCATGGAGGAAGATAAAGGTGATGAGGATGATGAAGAGCACAATGAGGCTTAGAATCATCTTATGTACGATGTACAAGAGTCAGAGGAAGAAGGAAATGAAGAGAAGGATAAGGATAAGGAGGACACCCATAACTAGGGAGGGAGTGAAGAAGTAAACATGAAGGATCAAAAGACCCTGAGCCTGATTAAGGAGAAGATAGAGGATTCCATAAAGAGGGAGGTAACAGGCATTATAAAGAAATTGGTGGATCAAGGGGTGGAGTGTAGCGCTGAGGAAGTACTAAAGGAAACAAAGGAAAGATAAAGTGTGGGAAAGGACTATGGAAGCATGGGCGTAGACCCAAACTTAGCAGTAAGCTTCCCAAAGGCAGCACACATAGGTGGAAAAAGCATATTAGAGGCACGGAGTTCAAGAAATGACTTACATTAATTATCTAAACAAGGTCTGTGAGTGCATTTCTAAAGTACCGTGCTTACAAACTAAATCCTTTCATGGTATTCTTTAGATGAAGAGGGTTCGTACTCCACGCATGAGGAAAATTTTATCTTGGGAATTTGAGTCCCATGTTGATAAACCCAAATTCGAGGTCAATCAAAATACATTGATGAAAATACCGGATGCCAAGGGAGTAAACCCTCGGTGAATTCCTAACAATTGTTCGATGAGTAAGTTTACAATGCATTTAACAAAGTATCAGTGGAGGTAGAAGCAAGACTCTTCAGCCAGAAATGAAATAATAAGGGTCTTGGAGGAAGAGCTTGAGAAGAAGAATGAGGATATCATTGAGTGGGACAAAGAGGTAAAATAGATGGAATTTTTCATTGCATAATTCGGGCATGGCGAGGGATGAAAAGGAAAAGGTGCATGAGATCCATAAGAAGATAGAGGTCATTTCAGATGCCATAATCTTGAAGCACCTATACTTGGCCCCACCTGAGTAGAAATATGAGCCAACCATGCATTGCTTGGAAGACTTAACCCATATCCTCACCATGGAAAGGAAACAACTCACATTGGATTTGGTGGAAGAGGCAATGCGCACCACAAGGAGGAAGAAAAATGAAGATTGGGGAGATAATTACTTGGTATTCTAAGCTCCTTGCCCTTGTAAATACCACCATCCAAATGGTCAAGGTTGTATATGAAAATTGCGCTGACAAGAGATAGGGTAGAGAGCATATTGGTTGCTACACATGAGGCGGATCTAAAGGAATTTCAAGAAAAAAAGGAAATAGGGCAAAGTGTGATAAGACCTTGGCAAGGTTGAGAAAAATTTGGAAGCAATCGAAACCTTTACGGGGTTCGATTAAGAATTAGCTTAAGGAGCTATATCCCCAAGTCACTCATAGAATGGACGTGTTGGACGATCTTAGAAAGAAACTAGAAGGCATTGTAGATACACTAAATGCTAAGAGAAACAAATTGAGTTTTGATGAAGTAAGTGCTCTAGTAGGTGACCTACTTTAGCAAGCACAGGGTGAGGTAGATGCCTGGGAGAAGATTGAGGCAACCGTGAAGAAGGAATTCCCACTCCTCCTACAATAGTAGCAGATTCTTCTATTCTTTCGTTCTTTATTCATATTTTCCTAGTTCCACTATTCTTTATTCTTTGAAGAAGCATGTTGTTTCCAAGGATGGAGAACATGCATAGTGTGGGGTGATGTTGGACCCTAAAATATTGGCTAAGTACAAGAGGTGCACACGCGCAAGGCCAGTGAGAAGAAGGGTGCTTAGGGGAAAGTGCACATGAAAAAGGGTTTTAAGAAGGGTTTAAGTAAAACCAGGGCACGCACAAGAGGCAAAACAAGGGTTTAAATTTTTTAGCCATATTTAGCATTTTGGAGGCACTTCAGGAAAAGTGTGAGGACTTGAATAGGTGTGATAAGTGGATAAGGTGCCAGCCTGGAGCCTTGGAGGACAAGAAAAGGATATTCCATGTAGGGAATATTCCTAGAGACATCATTACAGAGAGTGGAAGGTTTGCAAAGGGATAAGAATTCACCTATGAAGGACCACATCGACACTTGGAAGATGATCTCGCATTTACAAAAGGCATGTTGATGGGTGTTAATCTTATATAAAGGAATTCTCGGAGCGAAACATATATAGAGGGGGAAGACGAGAGATAGAGAGATAGAAAAAGAGGTAGATTGATGTGTGGATGGATAAAAGAGAGGCATGATACATATATGCATATATGGGTACTAAGAAGCAAAAGGCCAAGAAATGAACTGTTGCAGAAATGTTAGATTGCACTAGGGTTTGGGATTCGGGGTCCTAAAGGGATATATAGAATGTCATTAAGCATTTGCATTAATGTTAGGGTCTGTAAATGGGTTATAGTACGAAGGAAATAGCCAAGAGTTACATTCAAGGCTTGTTGTTTAGGCTGGACCTCTATCACTATTGTATATGGTCTGAGATGACCCTTTTGACTGTAATGTGGCTAACAAAACTCCTTATATATATATATATATATATGGGTTTGTTTTGTATATATTGTTTATGGGTGTAAACCCTTATGATATTTAGCATGTTATAGCTCAGATATATTTTCCTATGGTTCATTCGGTGTTTATATACCTTCTCTGATGCATGGGTGTGTGTGTGGATCTGCTAGTTTTATGTTCTTCTTTTAGGATGTATGTATTTATATCTCTGCAAATAAACCTCCATTAATGGTGGAACCTTCTCATAAAGCTCACATAAAAGAGGGGCTCGGTGCCCGTGCATGCCTCGAGTGAGTGCCCGATTCTAGCTAGGTGATGGTTTGGCATGCTTGGGGTTAGAAAGAAGTATTTAGGGTAAAATAAATGACTTCATCCATTGATCATTATTCACATGTTGCAACTTGATATTCCCAATTCCCTTGTCCTTCTTGTTCTTGCACATTTACTCATAAAGGTCAGGGCAGTCCTCAAGCTTATGTTTCCACAATAGGCACATACTATATTCGGGGATAATCACGTTGGTAATGATCAGGGGACCCACAAGTATAACAAGTCCCATGCAGAAATCTACTTCTTCCACCATGACCTCTGATCCTATATCCTCCACGGAACCCACCTCCTCTATTATTAAATTCTTTAGAAGGCTGAGCATTATGTACTTGAGAGATGTTTTACATTGTGGTCTACCATAATCCAGTCTCACATGCCTCATGAATATTATATTTCAGTTGAAAATCCTTCATATCATGAGTGTATGTGTCATAGATCTTATAGTACATAGATACATTCTTCATAGGTGCAAACTTCAAGAGAGGGAAATTCCATACATCATGGTCCTTATCAAAAATATCATAAGACTATAACAACATGTGCACTCAAATGTGTGGGAAAATATCCTTGGTATGTCCTTTAACCTCACAATTTGTGCACCATATACCACCGCGAGTCTCGTGTGCTAATTGGTAGAGATCTTCTCTAATTTCTTAGACATTGCTGCTATCTGCGCTTCCAAAAATGGGCTCACTCCATTATCGGAACTCCCAACCGAATCATCATGAAAAAATGCTTCCAAGGCCTTGTTCTAGTCTGCATATGTCTTATGAGATAAATATCTTTGGAGCAGAGTCAACAACCCTTAAACAAACCATTGTGCATGCTAACTTAGATGGATATCATATTATAATTTAGACAATAATGTCTTAAAATGCACATCATACTCTCTCACACTTTAAGATAAACCTTGATTGATATCTTTGAGTGCACTTTGATGCTCTGCTTCCCAAGATCTGGAGTGTGAAACTTAGCCAAAAATACAAAGTGTGCAAATCATTATAGTTCACAAAAGTATGATGTGGGTCATACTTCCTATACCAACTATGTGTGCACCCTTAAAGCGTAGTGAAAAATTGGATTTCTTTCCTATCTCGAAATGTTAAATCCCTTAGCACACCATAGTAATTCACACTTATTTGCGTGCTCTTCCACATCTTCTATACCTCTATTCTATGGAAATTGGAGTGACATCTCTAAATAGACTTGAGGTGGTGTTTGTTGAGGCTGATTTTTGGTGGTGTGGTGGTGGTGTACCTTTCTCTCGTATTAGGACCAGACCCAAATCCTTCACCATTATTTTCTCTAAGAGCTGCTAACCCGACCCTCTTGATCCTCTTGCACCCCATACTATGGGCTATGGTGCTTTCAACAAAATTCCTTATGTCCCAGTTGTAGTATTAAGTTGGAAACCCACTTTCGCATTGTCGCAACACCTAAAGAAGTGCTTCAAACAATCAAAGCACCAATACTCTACCCTATTGATTCTCCTAAAAACAATCCTACAAGAGTACACCAAAACAATGGTGTCATGTTGTGCTGCCATGGGCACGTTACTAGTTATGGATCTTACTTTAACTACCTTTGGATGCGGAACCGAGCGCAAGGTATAGGTAGCTAGGTTACGTCATATGTGCACCCGTGGTTTTCATCCTATCCTCTAATGTGCTCTCATCCAAAGCCAATAGGGAATATCTACTGCACTTTCCCAATTTTGGGAGGACATGATCCTAGAGATCGTCATATTCCACAAGAGCTTCAAAACCTTCACTATCCATCATTCTTCTCGAATGTAGCACTACTTCAATTTCCCTCTCTCATTCTTCATTATACTTGAGTTGTCCTTCTCTCTATCTATCTTCCGCTGTGGCCATCATCTATATCCACACCTATTCCTGCCCCTACTTACAGTGGGGATTTACCTATCCATAGGAAATATCTCTAATCCCAATTCTATCATCAAGATCTTAATAGCTAAGGGTATTGTGTGCAAGTAAGATCCTATCGGATTGCAAAGAAAATTAAACTTGGCTTCTTCTAGACAAAAAGATGTTGTAATTGTGTAATCCAATGTATATTTACACAACACACTTGCCCACCGGTGGTCTATAGCTCTATTTCACTCCTCATGTACATCAAAGAGATTCGATAATATTCTTGCATCCAAATCCTCGCTTTAGGGTAGTAACTTCTAGTGGATACATAAGATGATAACTAGTGGTACAAATCTACTGGAAAGAAGTTGAAGAACATCTCATACAATTCATGATAAATATGATCTTCCACCCACTTTTTCACATTAAATCTAGTTCCGAGTGCTATATCTATGTGCAAAATTATCTTTTTCTTCTTCTACCCTGATTTTAATTCTCTCCAAATATAGTTGATATGCCATCCTCATGCAACATCCTAACAGACAACTTGAAAAGAGGTCCCTAACAACAAAATAAAAATGAAGTCCTTTAATTTTCACACACATGATCTATATGTGTTGGCACTTCATCCAATTAGAACTGAACGATCACCCCAAAGCATGCATAGCTACCAAGTCCCTCCTTTTTATTTCTTGACATGGAGTTAGCATGCATGTTTATCATAGTAATTAACTAAGAAATCATTCATGCATAGTTAATATTTATATTCATCTTACTTTTGAAACACATATAATAAAGAGAACTAACAATTTAAATAATAACCAAGATCATCTGAACCATTAGATCACCATATTCAGACATGTCAATAGTTAGAATACATCCACAATTATCCATCATAGAGTAGATTTCATTACATCACAAAATTTGAATACATAACAAATACTTACATCAATTCGTAGATCCATGTGCAAATCCCTACAACATAATATCTACTTCTCATGCATACTTTTCCTACATCCACATGGTCCCTTCTAACAAGTAAATACATTACATATAAATAGGGTGGGAATTTCCCTTCACCACCTATGCACTATCCTAAAAATAGGTGTGCTCTCAAAATAGACAACATGCACTACATCCAAAAAATAAGCATACACATAAAGCGTGCATGATTTTACAATACTTAGTAATAATATATTATTATAAGATAAATAATGCTTTTAATACTAGTATTAGGTTGAATACAGTGCATGATATTATTTTAATCCTTTCATGCGATTTTATCCATGATCTGCATGTCCATTCCCAAAAACGAGTCATCCATCTTTCTTTCTTTGCTTGGTCAGCATTCCAACTCTGCTTTCCTATTTTTAGCTTGTACTTAGAAAAATGGCTAAGTCATAAAATTTATTTGTTCAAGTGAGAAAATTCACGCACTATTTCAGCTTTCTTGTACATGCCCCTTTGTGCCTCCCTTGCATGTGGTCCAAACCTCTACACGTGGCCCATACTTAGCCACTTTGTCTGCCAAAAAGATAGGAATTTTGTTGATGTTCTTAGATAAATAATTGTTTTAAAAGGTGCAAAAAGTGATAGTTCATGTTTAGAATAATTTTTTTCATGAGTGGATGATTTGTGTACATGTGTCCATGGACTGCTTCTACAATGGTTTAAAGCTATTAAGAAGACAAAAAAATATAAGGAAGGTAAAACAAGTTTACAAGCTCAAATGATGATTTTTTTATATTTCCAACCAATAAGTGCTCCAAGAAAGATAAAAATATGAAGAACATGATGATCAAGCATGCTTTGTCATTAATATAAGAAGGGGGAGAAGAATAGGTATTTTTCCATAAATCACAAAGGGGGAGATTGTTGGCATGAGTAAGTATAGGTGTTGTCATTAATGTAAAAGGAAATTAACAAAAAAGAGAATGATGGAGGAATGTTAGAAGGTGATTATAATTTTAATGACATGGAGATTCGGGTTAATTCATGATGGAATGAATGGACAAGGTGATAATGCCTTAGTCTAACAAGCTTAATCAGGTGACCTAGCTAGCATAGGTGATGGAACATGGTGAGTATAGATGTATGGTGGCTTGAAAAGCATGGTAGAAGAATGGATACTATGTTAGGATATTTTGGAGACATTCATATGAGTTTCAGAGTATAAGTGGAGGACTCGATTACATGGTGCTCATCTAGACCTAGTCTAGGTGCTTAGAGGCCAAATGAAGCATGAGATTTAGTTTGAGAGCCATGTAAGCTCATGGAGGCATGTAGAGGTGTGAGAAATGTTTAATCAATTGTGTAAGGTCCTTTTGTAATTATTTTAAGCATATTCATGAGTTTTGTGTATTTGGTCTAGGTCTAAACTAGGCCTAATCCTAGTGTTTGGAGGCCTAATAAGGCATGATATTCACTCGAAGTTGTGTATGAGATCTTACGATCATTCATGGAGGTATGTTAAGTTATTTTCATCATGTAGATGCACTTATAAGAGGTTTCATGCTTGGTTATAGTGTTGGTTCAGTTTGTTATGGCCTAAAACATGCAAAACCCTAAGGCCTAGTCATGAAAGTCATGATGGTGGTGAATATACGAAGCTATCTGAAATAACATAATGATTAGAGATGATTCAAAATGGTATCATGATATTGTGGGAAAATTTTTAGGTTACCATGATGATAATTTTGTAAGTTATAGTGTTTTTGGTGAAACAAGGTGCTTGAGAGTGTATTTTCCGGGTCAAGTGGCAAATTCGATGATTTTGTGAATTTTATTCTTTTCATGGGACCTAGAGGTTTCAAGGATGTTTTTCCATTAAAATAATATAATTTAAAAATAATAATGGATTGGTTTCATCGTTAGGTTTTTATAAACGAATGTTAAGAAGGTAAACAACGTTTTATGACCTTGAAACTCTAGGTCAAGAGTGATAGGAGATATATTCTTGGTAGGTGCCTATAATGGATTGGTTTTTCTAATGTGATGATAAGAGGTTTTAGATGATTCCTCCATATTTATATAAAGGTATGATAGAGATTGTGATAGTATGTGGGTCCAACTCAAAAAGGCTAGTTTCTAGAGATTTTCAGTTTGTGACAAAGCTTTCCATTAGAGGTTTTGAATAAAACACCATTTATGGAAGCTTGGGAGTTTTAATATATGTCCATGGTGGTTTAACGTGTGGTTTAAATCCTATATGGAAATGTGTGTTTGATCTTGAAGACTGGTTTTGGGCCTAAAAGGGTAGTTTGAGCAGATTGTAGAGATTTACTGGTTGAATGCCTTCCACTTAGATTTGGAATGAAATGTAATATTTTATGGAAATTAAATTAAGATACCTTTCCAATGATATATGGTTTGTCTCTTAATGATGTGTTTTAACACATGATTCGTTCAATTTTTAAGATCAAGTTTGATTGCTTCATGATGTAATTTCCTTGGTGAGAAGATTGATGAATAAGCCTCATGTTTTGGATTATCTGATGCTTGATATCTATTTAAGAGTGAATAGGGATGAATTTTTTTCCCATTGAAGGCATTTAAAGATGTCTTTAAAGTGAAATAAATGGTAAAAACTAGTTGAGTTTCCAAAACTACTTCTAGGCGAGTTTAGTTTGGAAAAAGAGGAAAATAGGTTTGGTTTGCATTGATGGGTGATCCATGAGGTCTAGAAAGTATGAATATGTTATATAGGTTAGTGTATTTACAATTCATGGTTACATGTTATATTTGATGTTTTTCTGGTTGATCTTGAGCATGTTTGGTAAAGAATGGTTCTTTGAAACAAGCTGTTTTGAGCAGGAAATGATCCTACTTGTTATAGTTATGAAGAAATTAATTGGTGCAAGGTGATGTACCAGCATAGATGATGTTTTTATGCTATATTTCACATGTTTGAGGCCTTTAGAGGCTTAAAAATGCATGGTGATGTGTTTGAAGGTTCTTGATATGCTTGGTGATGGGGTTTTGAGCCATTTTTGGCTTGTTTGGTTGTGTTGGTGCATCACCAACCTAAATGGGTCCATGATATGAGTTTATATGAATGTATTGCTATATTTCTATTTTTTATTTATAAATATCATTTATGAGGACCAACTCATGTAATGTTTTTGAATTGAAAGGCATATAAAAGTGCATGTTTTGTTCAAATTTGAATATGTTGAAAGTGAGGGAAAAGTGTGAGTTAGGTGAGAGATTGCAAGTGAATTGCGAGTGACTTAAGGGAATTAAGATAGATTTTATGAAGATTTTGAATGTCTGAAGAGTTTTAGAGAACTTTTGTGCAAGAGTGAGCATCCAAATCAGTTCATGAAAGTCCAAGTTTGAGTGAGTTAGGAGAAAGAGGGTTTGAAGGAGTATGATATGAATTTGTGGTGTCCATAAATTGTGACAACAATATTAATTTAGAGATCATTATCAAAATGTGGTTGATTTTGTGCTTGATCACCTTAGGTGGTTGTATACTCCTTGTGGAGTTTGTGCTTCACTAAATTAGGGGTTGGTGCTCCTTATAGAGTTGATGCTCTACTAATCCAAGGGTTGGTGCTCCTTTTGAAGTTGGTGCTTCGCTAAATCTCTTTGATTTGTGTAATATAAGAATAGTTTCAATGATTTTTCTTCCTCTTGATAGTTTCCCACTTATATCTTGTGTTTATGTGTATTCTCCTTTAGTTGTGATCATGTGGTTGATTGTCTCATGTTATTAAATTCACATTAATGGATAGTTGAATGTTAATGGTTCATGTAAATTAATCTAAAATCGTTTAAGGGTTTAAAGAACTGATTCAACCCCCTCTTAGTTCATTATTCTTCCAACATTATCCAAGTCAAAAAATTTTTGGGTTTAATGAGTTTTTTGTGTTTTTTAGTGATGCAATCTTTGTATTTTTACTTATGATGAACAATGTTATCACATTTTTCATTAAGAAGATCGAGAGCATGACAAAAATAGTTATGGATTTCATCATCAAGAATAATTCCATATTGGGAAATATTAAGGGAATAAATTTCCACCTCGAGTGGATGAACTACATTAGAACCAAATATAAGAAATAATAGGGTTACCTAGTGGTCATATAAATAGTCGTATGATAAGCCCAAAGTGCTGGAAAAAGTAAATGATATTCTAGTCAAAGTATGATCCTTGAATTCTCTTTTGAATATTTTTTGTTAGGGATTTTTCTAGAATACTTGGCCCATTAATTTCATTAAGGATGATAAGGGGTTGAGAATTTGTTCTTGATTTTTAGTTTTGTGTAGATTTGTTTCATTTCTTTACATTTGAATTTATCCCCATTGTTAGAAATGATTGTGGGCTTAGATTTGTTTCATTAATAATAATATGGGCTTTAACCCTCTTGGTAAAGTATTCAATGGTTGTAATTATGAAAAGATGTCCATCTTGAGAGCCAAAATTTTACCTATACATTCCAGGTCCCACATACTGAAGGGCTAATGAGCTTCAAGGATTTGAAACTTAGTCATTAGAGAGTGAATAAGGTCATTTTGGTATTGACAAGGTTTTTATTTCTTAGCAAATGCATGGGCATAAGCCTCTAGACTAGGCTAATATTAACCCATATGTAGGACTTTCTGGGTTGTGGAATGGTCGCCACAATGTCCACTATAGACTCTACCATGCACTTCTTTGAGGGGAGAAGGAAATTAATGATCAAGAACACATTAAATAAAAACAATGTCAAAGTTGTGATGATATAATATATTGTTTTTGAAAACGTATTTTAGGGATTTATTACAGATTTTATTGCATTTTTTAAAATAAGAGTTGGGAGCGTAATTTTGATATTGGATGAATTTGATAATTTTGAAACACCATGAATGTTTAGGACTAGGTGTGGCATCCATGTGATAGATAAGAGAATACTCAAGAGACGACCATATGGAATGTGTTTTTCCATATCTAGACTATGTATTGATCATGTGGTAGATCCAAGTGAGGTTGAAAGCTGGATAGCAAATGAGGACAAAGAATCAACTAAGCATTATTTTCCTGATAAATAGATTTGATGGTGAAAGAAGTGAATTTTTGTGATAGGGTTTGGATGGTTTCATTATATGATTTGAGATTGTCACTTCAACATTGATAAGTTCTATCGAATTGGTGGGTGACAAGTTGGGAGTCACCCATGGCATGGAGGCATATAATGTTAGAGGTGAGAGTTCCTATCATACCAAGGATGATAGTTTTGCATTTATTCTTGTTGTTAGAGACATTGAATTCAATTCAAAAGGATAAGGAAGTGTCTTATCGAGGGATAAATAAGAACACATTTCCCTAACTCTATGAATACATTTTTTCTTTGTAAAAAAAAAAGATTTAAATTTTCTTCATAAAATTTTACAATTACTTTTGTCTTCAATGATGGGATTTACAAGTTTATTTTTAGGATATGCATCACTATATGTGACATACCACACCATTAAGATAAATAGTGAAGGTATATTAGTAGTCTTTCATTGTAAGTTCTTGGTCCATGCCTTCAATGAGTAATATGTCCTCATCGGGAAGAGAATCAAGGATGGGTTGAGTTGTGGGTATCCAAGAAGTGATGAGTTGGTCTCCAATGACATATTTTAATGAACATTAGCATAATTATTTGTAAATAAAATTCCATAAGAAGTTTCATCCAATTTTTGATGTGAACCATTGGGAGAACAACTTGAGAGAAGAATTTATGGAGGGATTGGGTGACTATAACATAGGTGGTTTGTTAGATAATGTAATGAAAACTTTTTCTGGTGGAAAAATAAATAGCTAAACAATATCGTTTAATACAGGTATAATGAGTATCATAGTCAAGGAGAGTGTGAATAATGTAGTAGATTAGGTTATACATTAATTTTTTCCCTCTTGATCTAAATTTCCCTTATGGAGACATGTGTGGAAGAGGTGTACAAAATGAGTGATTGGTTATAAGATGGGGTTTGTAATGTACATGTTTTGAGAAGATATGTTTTCATATTTTCAAATATTTTCTTATAACACCTTAATTATTTCCCAAAACTGAATATTTTTAAAAAAATGATCTTCATGTTCACTCACAAGTGTGAAATAGATTTAACTCGTAACAACCATTTAATAAGATTAAATAGCTAGTTATTTATTTGGTTTGATCCTTTTGATAAATATTTCATGAATAAACCTTTTCAACTAAAAAGGTTTTTATTGTCTCCTTAAGTCCATTCTACATGAGTAATCATACAATATTTAGTATGTTCAGGTTTACCTTTTTCAAGGTTGATACCACTATGTTTTCCATCCTTAAATGTCTACCATGAAATTCAATATTCGTATATCGGTATCTAACATACGTATATAGGGACATGATGAACAAAGAATGTAATCAACTACTTACATTACTTTGGCAAAAATTCTTGTTGTGCATAAATAATGTATCCGAAGACCACACAAAATCCTAGAGATATAGTCCTCCGTCACCAAAAAGTTACCTCGACACATTTACCTAGATATTTTTGTTTATTAATATGACATATGTTAAGGAGGAAGTGTGTTCTTTACATCACCATATTCGTAAATAGAAAGATCCGAACTTACTTAGGGTTCTTACAAAATAGGGAGAGACTGCGTAATGGAATTACTTTCATTATGTCCTCTTTTCATCTTCTGTGACTCCCCCTAGTTAGCACTACATGTCTAGGTAGTTGTATGATGATGTGAGATTACATCTAATCTACATCATATTTAAGGATTATTACCACAACCATCTTATGTCTTGTGACTATTTCTTCATGAATTAGGATACTTCTTGTTTACTTAATACTTAGTTGTGAAGGATGAGCTATGAATTCCTAAAGTCAATCCATTATGTTGCCCACAAATTCATAATTTAAGTATGATATGAAGTAAACCATTTATTATACACTAGTAAGGTCATCTTAATAAGGTTATAAATTACCAAGTAAAGAATGGTTTAGTTCACTATCTACTCTCTTATTCTAGAGATAATAAAATGATTTACCCATAAGAAGTAACTTGATATTTCCTAAGGTAATAATAATTTATAAAAATTTATCTGGTGCTAATCATGCCATTTTAATCTCCATTAGGATTTTATTGTCCATCTTCCTAATCATAATATCATCCTATTATGAAATAAAGATAATATCGTTACCACTTCCGATTAATAGACATATGCCTCATAAACATATTGGTGATCCATAATGTTATTCAATGTTAACCATTTTATTCAATATTTTGTTTACTGCTTATTTTAACTAAATTAAAGATTAGTTAAGTCAAGAATTTTAGAATAAGTAATAACTTATTAATTCTTCAAAAGGGGTCTTGTGACCACTCATTAATTTACTAGACCAACAAATCATATAAGTTATAAACATTAAGTATGAATGTAGAAAATGTCTACCTATACACATTATGATAAATAGGCCATCTATAACTTTATTAATACCAACAATTCACGAAGTGGTAATGAAACTTTCATTATAAAATTATAATTATAACTTTACATCAGGGTTATAATCCCATATTTTAATGTAGGATATCATCATGAAATCATTTTATACAAACAAGAGAATTATAAAATAAAATATCCTTTATATTGGTGACCATATATTCATACTAGCCAAAACAATTACAATCAATCCAGATATTCACTTCATAGCTTCTATATTTACATGTACAACATTTAGGAGATAGAAATATGCATGGGTAAGTTTGAAAGAACTGAAATGAGACAAATTTCCCATATTGTGAACATAATTGTTATAAAATGATAATAATAGTCAAAGTTTGACCTTATATCAAATCATAATATCCTTCAAATGAATAACAATTTAAGACAACAATAATAACATCAAAGTTTTATAACAAAATGAAATAAAAATCATAGTCAAACATAAAATAATGTCATCATCTTATTACCCTCAATTTCTATTACCTTCAGTCAACTTATATATTCAATCCATATTTACTACAATTTCCTTAGTTAAAACTCAAAAGCAGCAGACAACATAATATCAATTATAAGCCAATACCGATTCCATGTATCAATAAAATTAAAATTATTGCTAACAGTTTTAATTTGTAAGAGAACCCACTATATATATGAATACATTTTAAGAGTACTAAGCTTTCATACAAAATATCGTATAGTTAAATTATAAAATCTCTCAATGCACTAAACTATCTACAAGGTATTGGTGTTCAAGAGATAATAAGAAAATATTTAATTGTCTATCTTAAAGATATCCCAAACTAAAAAACTAAACAATAATATTACTAATACCCCTGTAATAGAACTAAATCCAGAGAAAGAACAAATAGATAACCAAAAATCACCTAGTCTACTTCTTCACGTATCCATCCAAGAGAACAAAATACGATTGATTTGGTATCAAAATTTATAATATTCTTAAACATGTAGTCATGTATATGGGTTTATATAAACTCTAATACCATATGGATACCTACAAACTCAAAAGCCAAGATAATTTTATATCTTTCAAGGATCTAAAATTTAAAATAAATAATAACGCACTTCATTAAGACATATTCAAACTGGAATCACACATTTGTTATCCTCAAATCAATACATGCACAAGGACGCCATTACTTTTCCCTTCAATAATTTTATTTTCAAAATAAGAAGACATTTATACAACACGGTTGAGAGTTTCCTAAAACCCTTAACTCATTTCATTTATTCAAGAGTGTTTACAAATATTGTAACCACATATTTTTCACAAAATACTCATACCTAGGTTGTATCTCAACCCACAAACACTTAAATCTTTTTTACAATTACATCATGCACAAAGCAACAATTCAAACTAAGAATCACTAATCCCTAATTATTATTTTAACTTTTAATCATCAAAATATGTACACAGTTCCAACATGTAAGCGTATATAGTTCAAGCCATTACAAATTAGAAATAATGCATACCTAGTTCACATTTTACTCATAGTGACATGAATGTGTATACCCTTTTATATGCAAAACCATATTATTCATGGATTGTTTAAACAATATCAAATTTGTGTGATATTTTATATGCCTCCATTAAACAATATTAACATATATTCCAACACTAAATAAAATTAAGGTGTCCTTTATACAAGCAACATTAACATATATTTCACCTATTAAACAAATATCCATATATATGCCACTAGTGTATACATGTTATCCAATTATATTAAGTGGTATATTTTTCATGTATTAAATAAATCTTCATAGAAATGTAAATGAATTCTAGGTTTCCAAAACCTTCATATTTATGGACTGTTTAAACAATATTAACTCATTTTGCTAGGTATGTTTAGACAAAACAAAATCATGGCATATATGGTCCTAATGACCAAGCACTTCCAGCTCATTCGAGATACTTGAATAATGTTTATACTTCACACACAAGAAGTTAGCATAATTTATATATATACCACAAGATTTTATAAAATCCTATTATAGACTAATGATTTAGTAATTACTCAAACAACCTTAATATCATTATCAATCAAGTGATAACATATGTTTAACATAAATTTCGATGCGAGCTAATACTCCGGCTAATAAATTTGTTTAAATTTGTTGATGGTCTATTGACCATCTCTATGATTATCAATTTCAGGACTTAAAAGGGGTGGGATGTTACATTATTTCCCGTAAAATAATTCATTTTTCTGATGACATATTCATGCATTAAAAAGGATAACATTTAACTATTACAACAATCAATATTTCTAAAAATGTTTTTCTCGTGATTTAGAAAAAAATTTACCTACATAATTTCTTCACACTGTAATATTTTTTTATAAAATAGTAATTCTAAACTTAATAATTAGTCATGGCTTAGATGATCATTAATACAAACACTTAAAATAAGATAATAGTTATAAAATTATTGTTGTATTTTGAATCTTAATAAAATAGAAAAGGAAAATGAGCTAGCATATCATCCATATTTTCTCACATTGCACTTTATTTATAGTATTAGTCCCATGAGACCTTGCATTGTGAAATATCACGATTTCTTAGTTGCAACTTACGTGTTTCCAAGATTCTTATAGGTTCAATTGTGATGATCTTAGGATCATGCACTTGTAATGAATCCCAATTTAGTATATGAGTCGATTAGCAATATACTTTTTAGCAAGGATACATGGAAGACATTGTGCATTTTGGATAATACAGAGGTAGAGCTAGCCTATAGGCTATAAGACCTATAACTTATAAAATTTCAAATGGTCCCACAAATATAGGTGATAACTTGGTAGAATTTCCAAAAGTAATGGAACTCTTTTTGGGTTTTACCCTAAAAAGACTTTATCACCCACATTAAATTTCCTTTCTACCCTTTTTAAATCAATATAGTTATTTTTTCTATTTGTTTCTTCCTTTAACCGTTCTTGGATAATTTTTATTTTTCCCTCCATTTCAGTTAGCATTTCAAGTCCTACAACTTCCCTATCTTTAATGTTATCCTAGCTGATAGGTGTTATGCACCTTCTTCCATACAAGGCTTTAAAAGGATCCATTTTCAGCAATGAGTGATACGTATTATTGTATGCAAACTCAACCAGTGGAAGATATTCTTCCCACTTGTATTTTGATCCATGCAATACATCCTTAAAATATCCTCCAGAATTGATTTACTCATTCATCCTATCCATTGGCTTCCAGGTGGTAAGATGAACTGAAATTTAGTTTTGTTCCTAAGGCTGCATTAAGTGTCTACCAAAATATGGAATTCATTATAAGATCTCTATCTGATATGACCAGCATCTCTATTCCATGCAATCGAAGATTTATTGAATAAATATTTTTTCCAAGACTAGTGAATCATCTTTGAGATTCTCAGGTATAAATGTACCACTTTCATGAGCTTATCCACCAAAACCAGAGTTACATCATGTTTATTTTTGGACATGGACCATCTCTAAACAAATTCCATGTTAATTAATTACCATTTATACTATGGTACGTTAGGAAGATACAATAGTCCTATAGAATGTAAATTTTCGATTTAACCCTTTGGCATTCTAAGCAATGAGTTACATCCTTTTTCATTCCTTTCCAAAATTATTGTTTTTGTATGTCAGATAACAATTTTGTTACCACAGATGATGAATAAGGTCCATAGTGAAATCCTTTAAGCACTTTATTTCTTAATTTCTTTCCTAAAGGTACATATACTCTACTGAAATAACACATAATTCCATCATGTTCAAATTTGAAACCATCATACCTCTTGTCATTAGGATTATTTTCTAGTGTTTTTTTAACTTGTTGATAATAAGGATATGATTGAATTTGTTCTCTAACTTCATCTTTGAACTGAGTTCTTAAATTAACTATAGCATAAATATGCTTCCTATGGCTTAAGGAATCTAATACATTATTTTATTTTCCCTTTATGTAATTTATATCAAAATCATATTGTGATAAAAATTCTAACTACTGTGTTGTCTTACATTTAACTTGGTTGTGTAAAGATGTATTTTAGACCTAAATGGTTTGTTTTTAACTCAAATGGTTTCCCTAACAAATAGTGTCTCCAAACCCGAAGTGCATGGACAACGAGTAATAAGATCTAAATCATGGGGGGCATAATTATGTTCGTGTACTTTTAGTTTTCTACTTTTAAATACTACTATATGTTAATTTTGAAGGACTTCTCCCAATCCTTCTCCAAAAGAATTAGTTACTTATTTAAAATTCCCATTTGGATTTGGAACCTTTAAGATTAAGTGAAGTTAACTTCTAGTTTAATAAGTTGAAGGATTCTTCACACTTATCATCCCGAACAATTTCACATTTTTACTTTGTAAGGAAATAATTGGACCTGTCACTCTAGAGAATTTCTTAACAAAATTCCTATAATAACCATCCAGTCCCATGAAGATTCTAACTTCATGTACATCTTTAGGAGTTGGCCATTCCATGATAGCCCTTATTTTAGATGGATCAACCAAAATTCCCTCTTTTTTATTATGCAACCCAAATACTACTTTTTTAATAAAAATTACATTTGGACCACTTACCATACAGTTTATGCTTCCTTAAAATCTACAAAACCATTTTAAAATGTTTATCATGTTCCTCTAGTTCTTTTAAATATATGAGTATATCATCAAGGAATACTAACACAAACTAATCTAAGTATTCTTGAAACACGTTGTTCATTAAATTCATAAAGGCTACATGTGCATTAGTGAGTCTAAAAGGTAAAACAATGAACTCATAATGCCCATAATGTGTTCTAAATGATGTTTTGTGGATGTCTTCATTCTTAATTCTCAATTGATGGTAACTAGATCATAGATCGATCTTTGAATAGACTAAAGTACCTCTCATTTGATTAAAAATATCATCATTTCTACATGAGGGATATTTGTTATTAATTTTACCATGTTTAACATTCGGTAATTAATACAGTCTAAAAGAACCATCCTTATTCTTTACGAAGATTATTGGTGCTCCCTAAGGTGATACACTTCGGTGGATCAATCCTTAAGACAAAATCTAGTAAATTTGAGCTTCCAACTCTACTAACTCAGTTGTAGTCATTCTATAAGGTGATTTTGTGGTGGCTCGGTTCCCAATTTAAGGCCTATGAAGAATTCAAACTCTCGTCTAGGTGGTAAACCAAGTATTTATTTAGGGAAAACGTTTTTGAATTCAATTAATAGAGGAAATACTCTAGTTTTGGCTCATTTTCTTCACTGGAATTTGTTATTTTTATTGCATATAGTATACAACCTTTATTCTTATCCTTTTTCAACTATACGGTAGATATTTTTCTTATTACCAAATATCTTTTTATACCTATGAAAACATTATAAGTTCCTAAAGGAGATACACAAAGGTTGAGCCGTAGTAAACTCTAGCGAGTTGTAAGGTTTCTTCAAATAGAAATTATGTAACTTTATGGATAACATTAGTTCCATATTCAACAATCCATGAATTTTCCATATACCTCGCCTTTCTAGACAATTTAGAAGCTAACTTAGAAGAAATAAAACATTTAGTTTCTCTAGTATCAAATAAAATAGTAATATGTAAGCCAAACAACTTACCCTTGACTTCTATAGGAGTGGTATATTTATTTTCCTCATAATGTCCTACAATAACATGCATCCTCCGCTGAAATGTCTCTTTATTCCCGAGTTGTTTTTCCACTACTGATTATTCCCTAGTTATTATGGGGATAGTTACTAGTATAGCAATCACCTAGGCATTTAAAATAGACCCCTACAAGTCCCTTCCTCTCAAATATATTATGAAAACCAAAACCATTTTGTCTTTCCTATCTCATTATTCATAATAGATTTTTTTGTTGTAATTTACTTTTCATTTTTTCACCTTTTATCCAAAAAAATCCATGTCTTTTTGGCAAATGAGAGTCGGGAGTTATTATTTACTATTTTATGTTTTTTCTCTCTTAAAGCAAATATACCCCACAATTTTTTTCATGTTTTATATCTTTTTCAAAAATTACCTCTATAGTGGATGGTCCATACGCATCAACTTCACCCCTAATGTTAAGATTCAAGCCCATAATTGTCATGCCCCGCCTCTTATTAAAAAAAAAAAAAAAAAAAGAGAGAGAGACGTGACTGACTGCTGGGGCGGTTTTAGGGCGGATTAGGGCAAGGGGACGCCTTATGGTCTCTTTTTTTTGTCTTTTGCTGAAGAGAGACAGCAGCCGCCGCCATGGAAGCTCTGAACAGTCTTGGCCGCAACATTTCACCCAACCAATGCGCTGAAGGGCGTTTTTGTTTTGTTTTGTTTGACTGTCCAAAGGAATGCTTCGATTCGCACACAGCTAGACTCCACAACCGTCCAGCATCTCCCAGGCCACGCCACACACCCCCCTGCGTGGGAAAAATGAGCTTTGGAAAGGTATTTTGGTCAGATGTTGTTGCAGATGCGAAAATCCTTGGGGACAGAGTTTGGACGCAAATGGAGGAGGTTGCTATGTGTTTGGACTATCTCGTGGCCAACGCCCTTCCAGCCCGCATCCAGACCTGCGTAGGCTCCAAAAACGCAGAGGAAATGTTTCATTTGTTGTTGTTGCACGCGCCCTAGTAGATTCGCATATGCAAAAACGTGGCAGCATGCAAACTGTTCAAAAATGGCTGAAAGAAATGTGTATTGCGGACTGTAATGATGGCAGGATGTGCAAAAAACGAGGCTGCTGAAAAGGCCTTGGAAACTTTCAAGCAAATGCATTTGGTCTGTGTAAAGCCAGAATCCACAACCTTTGCCAGCGTGCTTCCAGCCTGTGCCAAAATGGAAGTATTGGAACATGGTATGAACAATAGAATGTGGTTTTGTTTGTACTATTTTGTGCTTGCTGGTGTCATAGTTGATATGCGTGGAAAATGTGGAAGTGTATTCAAGGCATGTGAATTGTTCAACAAAATGCCTCAGATATTTCATCTCTTGGAATGCAATGGTTTTGGGATATTTCAAATACATGGGCTGCATATGAACTTTTCCCGATGAATACATTTGAATATGTAGAGGAATTGTTGAGAAGGTGCATGAACTGTTGGGGAGAGTGCCTCAAAGAAATGTTGTCTCATGGAATGCCAGGATTGCAGGATATGCACATAATGGATTCATAGTACACATGACATTGTTTGCTATCCCAAACACACTGATAAGCCTCTTTACCATGGGCTTGTTACTCAGCTGGAGGCACTTGTTCCTTTCTTGCCACCAGAAGATTTTCCAATAGAACTGGCCACCGATTTTGACATTATTGTGGATGCTATTTTTGGGTTTTCCTGCCGTGGCTGCAAGCAAGTGAAATCGATCGATGCGATGTCAACTCCTCGACTTCTGCCTCACCAGTCCATTTCCAGGCATGGTCATTCTTCCCTTACCTCTCCTAATTTCCGTATTTTAGTTCTCTTTTGCAATTAAATAGAATTTTAACTCATTAGGATTTTTAAATACAGTTAAATGTCTCTTCAACTCATTGCAAAACAATAAAGTGTCTTGTCGCAACTCTCAGAGCCATTATAACTCACCTACTTTAAAACATGAACTATCACCCTCGCTCGAGATGATTTAGAAATCTCTTACCCTTCTTGACCATTCCAATATCGTTTTGTTGACCAGACAAATTTGACTCTCCACTGATAAAGTTGACCTTCTCCTTGTTTTAAATAGTTAAATTTTGCAATTTGCGGAGACTCACCAGGTACCCTTCGCCACTCTAGAAACGAGATGTGAAGTTTCATTCGGGTACCTTGGTATACGAGGAGTCACCCTGATTTTTGGTTTGGTCCGAAACGATCATATGACATCCTTTTGACGCCCTTAAAGGAACCCTGTTACACTGGTTTACAATAGTAGAGAGAGTGTTAAAACTAGAAAGTTGGCTTTCATTTGGGACCACCAGTTGAACCCGGAAAGAGAAATCATGTTTTGTCTTCGCAAACCCCTGGTGTGTATACGAGACAAATGCATGGAACATTCGGTATAGGAAAGAGCACCTTTCGGGATAGTTTTGCGAAGCCGTTTTGTAGGCCTCCGGTCGTAGTTTGACGAGGTCAAACTGTTCCAATTTCGTCTTGTCACTCCAAGAACTTGTCGCCGTTTGAACATGGTTGTCTAGTTCTCAGTCCCGTTGACTCTGATGAATTCTCGTTACATAGGGGAACTAGTAGGAGATGTCTCGTTGCGTGCTTCTCCATCAAACGTCAATTATGGATGCGGTTTTCTGGGCGCTTGAGCTAACTTTTGTCATTTTACAACTGGGTGAACTACGACCAGTGACCCCGGAAAACTTGCCGCCAAACGCAAACCGTGCGCTCCTTTTCAATTCCGTCAGTTGCAATGAGCTCTTGGTATATCTGGGGTCACGTAGAAAGTTAATCGGGACGTGCGTGCTCATCGGAAGATACCCTTTGGAAGTAGTTTCTTAGCCTCCAAGCCTGTTTTGTACGTTTTGCAGCTAGTGAGAAAATGTAAAAGTAGAAAGCTGCGGACTCTCGTAGGGTTGCCAATTCACCCTGGGAAACTTTTTACACACGTAAATAACTGTTTAAAACACTAAAATGAAACTTGTTGTGTGTATTGTAACTTTTGACAAAATGATGTTTTCTCTCTCTTCCTTTCTCTTTCTCTCTCCTGGTTTTATAAAATGTAAAAAAATGAAATGCAAGGAATACATGTTTTTAGACTTTTTATTTCGATTGGCAAATTGTAATTATTGTCTGATGTAAATGGGAAACTGAAAAAGGACAATTATGATTGATTAGGGGGGATGCCATGCCAGCGAATTATCGCTGATATCATGCTCACGTGGGTTTTGCAGGATGGATGAATGACGACGAAGAAGGCGATGTGAAATTTAATTATTATTATTGTAATCCTTATAGGTCATTTTAAAATGAATAACTGTGTTATGTAGTCTCTTGTTTTCGAAAAGTTATAATTGAGATTTGTTAACATGCAAGATATGCTAGTTTTAGGGTTACGTAAGAAATGTGCATCTAATCACCAGTTCAAATTGATTTTTAGTTGTGTATATAAAAAAAAGGGGGTTTGATTTATATAAAGCAAATTTTGAAACCGAAGTTAATACATTGTAGCACCTTCTCAGTATTTAATAAATGCTTAAATTAATTATAGGGTTACCTTCTTACCTTGCAAACACAATAATGAGTTTTAAAGGGAACACTCAACCCTAATAAAATATTCGTGCATAACTTGCCTGTATGTGTGATCCCTTCCTACCATATAAGAAATTTAAAACCGAAGAACGACCTTAAACTTTGCACTTGATGAGACCTCATAGGATAGGTAAATAAAACCCCTCGTTGGTGTATACCGTCATAGTCCTTTTGACTAGCGACTTTGTTGCGGACCCATATTTAGGAATGTCATGGTCCAACCTATCTGGAGTATGCGGTTTCCTTCTAGATTTGGTAGTCGCGAGAAGAATGTACCCTCTTCAGGTCCGATACCAGGCTGAGTGTTGAAGACCGCCTTAGGAGTCACCTTATGAGTTCTTGTTCGAAGGATCGACTAAGCGGTGCTACCTTGGGTTCTATCAAAATCATCTTGGCATTCTCTTGAATGTGGTTTAGTATAATTATGTCCACTTGCCTTAAAATCACATGTAGTAGAGGCGTAGATCGCTAGGTGCATATTGGAATTAAACTAAACCCTAGTGGTTTTTGTCTGCTAACTTGTGGGTAGAAACTGTATTTTAACTCCTTGTATGCAAAATTGAGTGGAAGGATGTTGATTCTAGAGAACCTTAGAAATTGTAATCTTGTCCCTTAATCCCTTGTTATGTCATTTATGGCATTAAGGAATAAAGAATATTCCTTATACGGAATCATGAAGTGTAGTGACATGGGATCTTCGTGTACATAGATCTCTTGTGTTCACGTGTAGTTTATTATGCTCCTAGCTGTGTACTTCTTTAAGATGTCAGACAAGTGCTTTTGTATCTCTTTGTTTCGAGACGATGCTAAGAACGAGACCTTAGTGCGATATAAGAGCATATCATATAATGTTGCACACGAGATTTGAGTTTAGGACTAAGGTCAATCTCGGAGTCTTTATAACTTAATTAAACTTTTTCATGCGTTGCAAAGAATATAAGTTACCTTGGTGCGACCAAACTTTGAGAAAACAAAAGATATGTATACCTAGCTATATATAACTCTTATAGGAATTCAATAAGTTTTCAAATTATAATAACAATGGTAGAGAAATAAATATAGTGTGAATCGAGAAATATTTTGGTGAAAAGCTGCCCTGTGTCTAATCTCCGTCAAATCCTTGATTTCGTTCTGGACATCAAGTCACTTTCGCTTAAGTGTAAGGGTAATACTGTAGCCTTTAAATTAACGTTTGAGAAGCAAAATCTTAACATAAGAATGAGAGAATTAAAATCTTGTAGGCATTTTGAAATATGGAAAAATACTTATGTAAGTTCTGAAGATTGTTATAGGGGTAAAGGGCAATTTAAATGGTTGAACAATAAGTGAACTGTGAAACGAATTTTCAGGACATGTAGGTGGAAAAAAGGGAGAAAATCATGCTTACCTAATAAGGATCTTGCGAGGTTAACCGTAACTAAAATACATTTAAAGTAATGATATGTCGTGGGTTCGTCGTTCCTAAAGTCACGTTTCTTGTGGTTGGGTCCTTGCTAGTATTCGTTCGTTGGGAAGAGTGTGGTATCGACATGTCGATGTCGTCTGCATGTGTCTATGTGAGTCGATGCCTTATGGGATTGTCGCGTGTGTGTCGAGTTCTGTACTTGGAGCCCTTACTGGGTTGTGTGTCGTGATCAATGTAAGACAAAAAAAAATTATTCTGGTATTTTACTGTTGTATTTGGGTGTGTAAAATGTGGGCACTACAATAATGAACTTATGAATTTGAAACTTATCATCTTTTTTATATTGGGGAACATATTTTAGAATTATAATGAAACTTTCCCATTACTTACTTAGATAAAAATGTCACTTGAGTTAAACTATGGAATTATGTCATTTTCTGATCAAAATATATTTGGGAAACTAGCGTTGATAGAAGTATCCTTTAAATTGTTCCCAAGTTATAGCTGAAGTCTCAATTCCTAGTTCCATTTTTTTATTGTCCCACAATTGAAAGCTTCGTGAGAGAGATGAAAAGTACCCCACACAACCTTGGTTTCTTCAGAAAAATCTCTAACCTCAAAGTATTTTTCCATTTCACTTAACTATTTTTCTGCTCCATCCCCAAGGTAGTCCCATCAAACTTCGATGGAATAATTCTTTTTATATCCTTATGCAATTCAAAATTCATGCAAGTTTTCTTATTATCTCATCTTTCCTCATTGTCTTTCTTTCGGAATGATATTATTCCTCAAGTTCATCCTCATGCTCCTCTCCTAATTCCTCCACATAGTTCTTATTTTCACCTCCAACATGTTGTTCTAAGGCAATAATCCGGTTACGGGTATCTTGGAGAACCAATATGATATTTACAAAGAGTGTGAAAATGTGAAGCATGTGGGTCATGCAGGATAATGACAAAATTGACCAAATTTCACTCCGGAAGTGTGACGGGGTTGCATGGAAATGAACGTCAACCATTAATGTGTATACAAGGATTCAAAAGGGGAAAATATCATTAACCATCCTCGTATATCTGAAAAGGATAAGGGGTACAAATAAAGGGTGTTGTGTAACCCCAGTGCATGCAATCATGACCTCTCAATTGGAGAAGAGGAGATACATTCCCAGAATGGTAATTAACTCCCATATGACACATATAACACACGATGCATAATGATGCATAAGTAATCTAATGATGACCCCTATGACACCCCTGTGACACCTAGACTTATTACCTCACCTAAGTGAGATGAATCGCCACATGATGTGGAAAATTACACAAACTAACACCCCCCTTAATTGTAACTTAGGATGAGGTGGAAAGTCATAAATGAGAAATGGGTCCCAGAACTAAATCCTGATGAGGTACCGATGAACAACAAGGCTCTCAAGAAAGGGAGGAAAACCCGGTGAAAATAAAATCACCACAAGATAAAAAATACTCTCTACTCTAAGAAAGATGCCACAAATGGGTCCTAAGAATCGAGCAACTGGTACTCATGTACAAGAGGGCAATCTCTTGGAAAGAAGGAGAGAGAAGAAGGAGATAAGAGGAACGCAGAAGATGCCATGGATGGATCTCGAACTATGTAACTCTATGGAGTCTCTAAGAAGAGTTTAGATGACGTGATCCTCTACCTCTAAAATTAAGATGAGCCACCCACATCGAAGGCGTGTGCTAGGAAAATTTTAGTAATAAATTCTCGTAAACTCACAAATATTAGGGGTTTTGAAAATTAGAAATGTTGAAATTTCAGTGATCGGTTATCACCCAATTCACCTAAAATTTTGGCTAAAAAGTCATTTAAATGGGATAGTTCACCTACTATTTACACTTAAAAACAAAATTATGCATATATTTCACCAGCGTTTTGAATCAAATTGTGCTCATATTTGACGAGGTATAATACATATGGTTTAGGGGCTTGAAACAGGGGATACCCCACTTACGGGTTATGAGGGCCTCATGCCCCAATAGGGCTTCAGGGTAGTGCCCCTAAAAGCCACATTTTATATGTATTTATTCCTTTTTTGATACATAGACGATTGTCCAAGCCCGTCGTCTTACACGTATGACAGCCATGAAATAAACGTGTGTCTACACATGGGAGAGACATACATATAAGGTGATCATCCAACTCAGTTCCATCTAAGCATGATAGATGACCATCTAGTATCAAAGAGACACTCATGGTGGTAGACATGCGCCTATATATGTGGAAAATAGACAGAGAATAAATGACAATCCAATGTTATACAACTAGTAGAAAAGAGATAACCATCTAACAAAGTCCATCCAATGCAAAAGAATCGACCATCCATCCTATTCTAAGTATAGATAAACAAATTTATAATATTATTAATCTAATAGGGAAGAGACGACCATCATCCTATTCGAAGGTAGACGATCATCCAACCCTATTCATCTAACAGGGAGAGATAGCCATCTAACCCTATCCGTCAAGTAAGTAAGGAGATATTGTAATCTAACCTAGTCTACTCCGACCTTCAAAAGGACAAACATCGACTCTCTCATTTTATTATAAATAGATGACCATCTAACACCCATCCAACTATGCAAAATCTAGGAAAATCAC
This sequence comes from Taxus wallichiana var. yunnanensis, assembly GCA_018340775.1. Classification (NCBI taxonomy): domain Eukaryota; kingdom Viridiplantae; phylum Streptophyta; class Pinopsida; order Cupressales; family Taxaceae; genus Taxus; species Taxus wallichiana. Next base: position 1,026,160,710 of record CM031239.1, read on the forward strand.
GACTGTCCGATCACCTTTTCCATGAAATTTTTTTGGGATCTTTGTTATTGTTTTGAAATTCTATTTCAAAGATTTGCCACCCATTCTATAGTAAATTTTTTAAGGGGGGTCTTAAATGAACCCTGTTTTGTTCCTTCCCTTAGGAAGGACAAAAGTAGATAACTGGAATTATACCCACTCTATGAAGGAAGCCAAAAGCAACAATACAAATAACTATGAATATGGTCCACATAAAAGTGACATAGGTCTAAGAAATGAGTTCCAAGGAACCGAAGGTAATGTCATAAGCGTGGGAACCTGTCATAGTCCTAAGGAGGAACATCTACCAAAAGGATTTCCAAGTGATGTGAAGGAAATGTAACAACCCCCACAATAAAAATAGGATCCGCAAGAAATTGTTGATCAATGCAAATCTTCTTAAAAGTGGAAGTGATAAGAGTCCAGAAGGGGAACTCCATAACAAATGATATGAAGAACTCATACGAAACACATGTATAGGGATGAGGAAATCCTAAACTACATCACAAGTAGGTCTTGTGAAATGATGATGAAATTTTGGTAGATACTCATCCCAAAAAGGAGGATCGATAAATAAAAGCACGATGTCGGATGGGTATGAATCATCCATGCATGAAAGAAGAGGATTAGAAGGGGCCTCACACACTAGAAGTGGAAAGGAGGCTACCGAAATGATGGTATGAGGCTGAGAAGGATACTTCCTGATGTCTGATGAGATAAGAGGGGTGTCAACATACTCTGGAAAGGTGAGAGGAGTCCTCAATAGCACTCTCATCATCAAAACTACAAGCACAAACCTTGTCATCAGAGATGGGAGCAAGTGAGTTTGAGTAGATGAAACTTTCATAACATGAATAAAAAGAGGAGAAAATTGTAATGACAACAAAAAAATGATGAAAATATGTGAAGGGTCTCCAAACAAATCCTGAAAGATGCTCAATATGGTGTGGGGAGGATTTGAGTCTTCCACGTGAAAGTGGGACAGTGCAGTGATATGCAAAATCAAGTGACCAATGACATGGCCACGTTGTCAAGATATTCTTCAAGATGATGATGATCAGTGGGTGTAAAAAATGGCTCATGGATAAAGTGTGAAACAACCTCATAGGAGAAGTAGTGCTCTATAGAAACACACCAAGATGTGTAGTTCTCTCTCCCAAGAATAAGTGGCGGAGGCTATAAAAAAATCCTATGATACTCAAGTATGAAAAGAGCATCCTCCATGATGTGGAATCAAAAAGTGCAATGTGCACCCGGAAGAAGAAGGGTGTGTGAATATAAGTATGGTTACAAGATGTTAGAATCAGTTGAGAATGTGTCTACATGTAATACAACACCCTAAAAATAGTGATAACCCACATGTTTGCGTCACTTTATAAGTATTGCATGATTATAATAACATGTGTTCATGTGACGTCAGAAAATTGACCACTCACCTTACAGTAGGTGACGAGTCATGCAAGAGTGGAGGCCATAAGAATTTCTATTTGAAACCATAGGAATGACATGCAATCAAGAACAAAAGGTGAAAGAAACATAGGGGTACACTACTTAGTGTGAGAGAAGATTTCTCACACCACAAAAAATAAGGTTCTCTTTCCGCAAGGATGTGGCAGTACATGCTCACTAGATGCAGGAAAAGAGGAGCACTATAATGCAACGAACTAGAAAAAGGTGGTTCTAAAATCCTGATAACCCTATACAAGGAGCCCGAAAAAAATAGCCCCCTAAAATGATGAATTTTATTCATTTTTCCCCTTAAATTTCTTGAAAAATATTTAGAAAAGGAGAAAAAAAAAACAAAATCATTATGGGGTTAGAAGGAATTCCTAGGAACTCAAAGGTGAGCACCTTGGTGACAACTTGATGAGCTATATGGCGAGATGAGGAGAAGCTGGGTAGGAAGAAATGTATAACTTGGTGGGTGAGTCAAGGGGCTAACTCAATGATTTGTGTAAAGGTGGGAGATCAAGTTGAAGGGAGAGATTGTTGCTAAGTAGAGGTAAAAAATGGGGCCAAAGTTAGAGAACAAGCCAAAGAGTTGTCAATTTCCATGTCATATTGAGCTAGTGGTCACCGTCATGGGGATGTAGGCCCGAGTTGGATGCGGGGAGATCTCGTGAGTTAGGTTCCAAGTTATACATCGCAAGGGTCTCCACGTGGAATGGTTGGGTGCACCGAGGTAGGTCAATCTAAAAATGAGGTGGAAGACCAAATCACTCACCAAAGTAACTTCGAGGTAGGTGCGACATGCCACGTAACCGTCGGGATATGTGCTAAGGTAGAGGCAAGAATTTTAAATCAAGTCATTCGACGAGTGTCGGTGTACTGGGGTGAATCCAAAGAAAACTCAAGAAAACAACACAAGCACGCAGGAGATTGAATGAGCACAAATGCACCAAGCAAGGTTACAGAGAAAAAATGCCAACCGAAATGTAGGCACAAGGCATGGATGGAGCGAAGCCCAAGCGAGGTCATAACACAAACGTGGAGCTAGGGGCATGGAGAAATCAATCAACAAATGAGGTCTCCTAGGGAGGCACATTAGTGTTAAAAAGAGAAATGTAGGGGGTCAGAGGAGCTTAGAAGAAGATAGGGAAAACTTGGATGACACAAAATCAAACATGAGCATGAACCAATGTGGAGGAGAGCTCCTGTATGGTTAAAGATTGCATAAAATATGTTGTCAAAGTAGCTTGAAAAATCCCAATACAAGCAGAGTTATGGCAAGTTGAATAGGTAGGTCACCGAGTAGTGTAAGAGTGTAAAGGGTGAGTGGAGGAGCCATCTCGTTTCATCTTTGTGAGCTAGGGATAAGTTGGGCTCAAGACGCACTTCACACCTTTAAAAAAAGCACAAAAAACAACACTAAAAACATTCAGACCTAAATCCTTTGAACCCGTAAAAGGCACCAAAATTGCATGCAAACCCTAGAAATCCTGTAAGCTTGAAAACATGAACAAGCACCATGAATAAGATAGAAACATGGAATCAATGTAAGGAGAGAACGAATGGAATATCCATTATGATGGATGTACATGAAACTTGAAAATCACAAACGAAGATCAAGAGAAATGGTAGATGGTGAGTTGCACTAATCCACACAACATGCATTATAATACCATGACGACGAAGGTAAAAATGTGAAGCATGATGATCATGTGGGATAATGTGAACCTCTATTTATTTGCACTCGACAACGTGATGAGGTTGTATGGAAGAAAGCATCAACCATTAACATGCATGTAAGTATTCAAAAGGGGAAAATATCATTAACCATCCTCATAGATCTAATAAGTATAAGTGGTACAAATAGAGGGTGTTGTGTAACCCAAATACCCGTAATCATTACCTCTCAAGTGGAGAAGGGGAGTTACATTCCTAGAATGAGAAGTAACTCCCATATGACACATATGATGCACTAACGTGTAATGAAGTGTAAGGAATCTAATGATGACCCCTATGACACCTATACCTATGACCTCACCTAAGTGAGATGACTCGCCATGCGTGGAAAATGAATCACACCAATAGATCTTATCATATTTTTCATTTTTTGTTCCTCGGGGTTTGTTGAACTATTTGCAACATCATTATTCATGCTTTTTCTTAGCATAATTTTTGTTAAAACAGAGATAATTTAGTATTAGAATAATGAACCCATTGAGTCAAAGAGCTGGAAGCTTCATCTTGATGCCCAAATGTAACACCTTAATAATTTTCCCAAAATCTGAAGAATTGTTTTCAAACAATCTTCATGTTCACGCACAAGTGTGAAATAGGTTTAACTTAGAACAACCAGTTAATAACCTTAAAAACTTTATTTTTTGGTTTGATCCACCTTCCAACTCTTCTTTGTATAAAATTTGTGCAATTGAAAAGGGTTTATTATTTTCTCCCTTCAGTCCACTCTACACGAGTAATCATACAATCTTTAGTATGTTCAAGTTTACCTTTTTCAAGGTTGAGAAAACTATGTTTTCCATCCTTAAATTTCTACCACAAAAGTCAATCTTTTTATTCCGGTATCTGTTATATGTATATAAGGACATGGTAAACATATAATGCAATCAACTACTTGCATTAATTTGGCCAAATTTTATCACTTTGTGTATAAACATCGTATCTCAAGACCGCACAAAATCCTAGAGATATAGTTTTCCATCACCAAACATTTATCTCAACACAATTATCTAGATCTTTTTATCATAAAGGTGAATACATTAAGAATGAGGAAGTTTTTTCTTTACAAGACCATCTTCGTAAATGAAAATATCCACAACTTCTTGGGGGTTCTTACAAAATACGAAGATACCATGTAATGGAATTACTTTCATGACGTCTTCTTTCCCTCTTCTGTAACTACCCCTAGTTAGCACTATGTCTAGGTAGTTGTATGATGACACAAGATTACATCTAATCTACATTGTATTTAAGGTTTACTACCGTAACCATCTTATGTCTGTGACTATTTCCTCATGACTTAGGATACTTCTTCTTTATGTAAGTATTAGTCATCTAGTATAAGTTATGACTTCCAAAAGTCAATCAATTGTGTTACTCGAACTTCGTAATTTAATTGTATTATGGAATAAATAATTTATTATCCACTTGTAAGTTCATCTTATAAAGGTTATAAATTACCAAACAAAGAATGGTTTAGTTCACTAACAACACTCTTATTTTGAGATAATAATATAAGTTACCCATTAGAAGTAATGCGATATTTCCTAAGGTAATAATAATTTATAAATATTTTTTTCATATTAAATCATTTTAATCTCCATTAGGATTTTACTATCCATTTTCATTATCATAATATCATCCTATTATGAAATAAAGATAATATCGTTACCACTTACGATCCATATACATTTACCTCATAAACATATTGGTGATCCATAATGTTATTCCATGTTAACCATTTTATTCAATATCTTGTTTACTACTGATTTTAACTAAATTAAAAGATTAGTTAAGTCAAGAATTTTAGAATAAGTAATAACTTATTAATTCCTCACAAGGGGTCTTGTGACCACTTATTAATTTACTAGATCAACAGATCATACAAGTTATAAACATTAAGTATGAATGTAGACAATGTCTACCTATACACATATTATGATAATAGGCCACCCATAACTTTATTAATACCAACAATTCACGAACTTGTAAAAAAAAATCATTACAAAATTATAATTATAACTTTACATCAGATTCATGCGCCCGTATTTTAATTTAGGATTTCATCATGAAATCATTTAATACAAGCATGCGACTATAACAAAAAAATATCCTTTATATTGGTGTCCATATGGTCATACTCATCAAAATCATTACAACTAGTCCAGAAATTCACTTCATAGCTTTGTTATTTACTTTTACATTAGTTAGAAGATAGAAATATACATGGTTGGTTCAAAAGAACTTGAATGAGACAACTTTCCCATCTTCGAACATAATTGTTATAAAATGGTAATAATAATCAAGTTTGACCTTACATTAAATTATATTATCCTTCAAATGAATAATAATTTAAGACATCAATAATAACATCATCAATTTATAACAAACTGAAATAACAAATCACATTCAAATATAACATAATGATCTTCATCTTATTACCCTCAACATCTATTACCTTGATCAACTTATACATTAAACCCATATATACTACAATTTCCCTAGTTAAAACTCAAACCAGACAACATAATATAAATTATAAGCCAAGACCGATACCATGTATCAATAAAATTAAAATTATTATCAATTATATATATATATATATATATATATATATATAATAATATAAATATTATTATATATATATATATATATATATGATATATATATATATATATATATATATATATATATATATATATATATATATATATATATATATGAATACATTTTTAGAAAGATTTCATATGAATATAGTATTGTAAAATTATAAAAGCTCTCAACTCTACAAGGTATTGGTGTTCAAGAGATAATAACCAAATATTTTACTATCCATCTTACAAACATTCCAAACTAAAAAAGAAAACAATAATATTCTTAATACCGTGTAATGGAACTAGAGCTAGAGAAAGAACAAGTAGATAACCAAGAGTCACCTTGTCTACTTATTTATGTATCCATACAAGAGAACAAAATACAGTTGATTCGGTATCAAATTTTACACTATTCTTAAACACTTAGGCCCGTTTATGGGTTTATATAAACTGTAATACCATATGAATACCTTCAAACTCAAAATCCAAGATAATTTGATATCTGTCAAGGATATAAAATTTAAAAGAAATTATAATGCAATTCCTCAAGACATAGTAAACCTGGAAGAACACATTTTCTATCCTTAAATCAATACACAGACAAAGACGCCATTCCCTTTCCATTCACTCTTTTGGTTTTCAAAATAAGTAGACAAAAATAAAACATAATTGAGAGTTTCCTAATACCCCTAAATCATTTCCTTTACACAATAGCATTTACAAATCCTATAACCACATATCTTTCACAAAATACTCTAGGACTAAGGTTGATATCTCAAACCCACAAACACTTAAATAATTTTATAGCTCCCTCATGCACAAAACAATAGTTCAAATTATAAATCATGAATACCCGGTTCTTGTTTTAGCCTTTAATCATCAAAATATGTACGTGGTTCCAACATGCAAGTAATATACATTTCAAGCCATTTCAAATTAGAAATAATGCATACCCAGTTCACATTTTTCTCACAAATCACATGAATTTGTATACCCTTTTACATGCAAAATAATATACTTAATAAAACAATTATTATAATGTATATCCATATTCCCCATCCAAACAGATCAGAAAATACCCAATTCACCATTATCAAAGTATAACTATCATGTTTTAGAGAATAAAGAAGAAGGTCATGCGGGTATATTATTTTTCTTATTCTACTCAGTTCCCTTTTCTTCCAGAATATCTTCCAAATCTCAACAAGAATAATACTATTCCCAAAAAGTCTTTTTGCAAAAAATTTACACTACATTCATATTCAAAATCATTTTCATGATAATAAACACAAGAAAATGGAGGAAAATACCATCATCTCCATAATCGCAAAAATAGAAGAAAAAAAAAAAATAACAAATGATCAAAGGAAGAGGAAATATGAATGCATTTGGAGTTGGCTTCTTGGGGAAGCTAACCATTCTTGAGAAGTCAGTTCACATTGAATGATTTTAAACTATAAATTTTGTGTTACCACTTAGCATGCCACGTATTCCATTAGACTTAACATTAACCAACCTTGCTCATATAACATTGCCCAAACCTACCTTGCATTATACTTTCATAGGATTTGACTAATGTTTACAAAGTCCATTCAATTATGCCTTTTTAAACATTTAAAATATATGCCTCCATTCAACAATATTAACATATATGCCACAATTAAATAACATTAAGGTATGTGCCTCTATTCAAGAAATATTAATATATATTCCACCTCTTAAACAAATATCCATATATATGGCACAAGCCGTACATATACTATGCACTTATAATAAGTGGTATAATTTTTCATGTATTAAATAAATCTTAACACAAATGTAAAACAAGTCTAGGTTTCCCAAAATGTCCTATTTACATGGAATGTTTACATAATATCACTTGTTTCAAGGTGTATTTAGACAAAACAAAATCATGGCATATATATGGTCCCAATGTCCAATCACTTCCAACTCATTCGAGATAGCCGAGTAAGGTTTATACTTCCCACACATAAAGTTATCACAATTTATATATATACCACAAGTTTTCATAAAACATTATTACCTTGACCGAATGATTTAGTAAGTGCTCAAACAACCTTATTATCGTTATCCAACATGTGATAACATATATTTAATAGAAATGTCGGCGTGAGCTAAGACTCTTGGATAATAACTTTATTTAAATCCAATGATGGTCTATTGATCGTTTATCCGATTATTGATTTCGGGACTAAAAAGGGGTGGCATCTTACATTTCTTACAATCTTTTTCTATTTGAGTGTAGTATCCTTTTGAGGAGGTTGTTAATGACATGAATATGATATTTAAATTTAGGATAAAATCATCATATTTCTCAAAGATTCCCTAAAAAATACAAATTTCAGGGATAGATGCGGTATGAGGTTTTTCAAGGATCTCCTTGATCTTGAAAATTTCAACATCTATACCACACATGGAGACAACAAAAATAAGGAGTTTTCCTTGGGTAACAAAAATATGCATTTTCCTAGATTTGAGGTGGAATTTATATCTTTGGATACATTCAAGGGAAAGATTGAACTCTATGACATGATACTCTATGCATAAATATCGATGATAAGGACTTTCACATCATTGGTGTGTGTACTTACCTTTTCATCTTGTGGAATTGTCCACATCACATGGTGAGTCATCACACTTAGGCAAGGTCATAAGTCTTAGGTGTCTTAGGGGTATAATAGATTTGGTCATAGATTTCATCTTACACGTTAGTGTGCATCGATGGGTCATACATGAGTTACATTCCATTTTAGGAATGTAACTCCTCTTCTCCACTAGTGGAGGTATGATTTTCATGCATTAGGATTTACACATCACTCCTATTTGTACCCCTTTTTCAGATATATGAGAGTCAACATACCTTTTCTTTACATGCACATTTTATGGTTGAATGCTTTCTTCCTTGTAGAACTTCGTCACTGCTTGTCGTTTGAGTACAACTCGATTAATGTGTATGTTATCCTGCGCATGATCCTCATTCTTGCTTTCTCTATCATGGTATTATATCACGTTGTTGGGATCTACGCTATTCTCTATTTCTGTTACCTACTACTCTTGGTTTTGTGCCCTTACTCATTTCGTGACCAAGCTTCGCAATCATTATTCCATTCCTATGTTATTTGCATTAATTTGGTATTATTTAGATTCACATATTGTTAGAAGTTTGATGGATGTCCTTGGTTTGTGTTTTTCTGGATTTTGTAGGCTCTGCATGTATGTTATGGATTTTTATTACAAGTTCAAAAAATCAAGGTTTGAAGTGTTGTGTTTTTAATTATTTGAAAAGTGGTAAAAGGGTTGTTTTTAGGAACAACTCAGCCCTAGATTTTGAGTTGGGAATCAAGTTGGCCCTCCTAGCTCATCCGAACCTCTTCGGTGGCTTATCTCTATATCTCTTCATTTTCCTTAGTTGACTCACTAATCTGCGTATGCTTCTCTACTCCAATCCTACACTTCCTAGCCTGCGTCTAGATCTCTTCCATTCAACTTGGGTTGTTGAGTTTTCTTGGTCTTTGATAGTGGCTTTGGCTTGAGCCCTCTACCCTTGTTGCATATGCCTCGCATTGATATCAAAATCCTCCTACATTTATCTCAAATCATGTGCTACTCATCTTGTGTTTGACTTTGGCCTCTTGACGTTGGCCATCTCGACCCTATTCGTCATTTTTGTTGTGTTCAACACTTCGAGCCTGATTTCTCTATGGCCATGCTAGCGTACACCATGCCTCGAGCTCATTGCTTCTTTTCATTTGTACTTTCCGAACTACTTGGCCCTCGCTTTGGATCTCATCCACATTCCCCTAGTTCACGCTCCTTCCTATGTTTTCTTGTTCAAGACCCCCAGATTCATGTCATGTTGTTCCATCCTTGTCTTGTGCATTGTGGTCAAAACCCTACATCTCTCGGGATGCCTAGCCGCTCCTCGTGTTGAGATCCACATTTATCACTAAGGTTGTTTCACTCACGGCGTGGATTCTTTTACTCGCCGACACATTCATCTAACTTGCCGTGTGGGACTCATAGTTGACCTAGCCTCGGCTCACCGTACAACTCGGCACTCTACAACCCAACCCAACCTCGCCACACTGCTCACCGCTTCAAATCATTGTTAGCTCACCTCGATATTTTCTAGTAGCTCAACTAACTCAACATCTAGCGAACCATGTAGCTTGCTAACTAGCTCTCCGTCTTCTTCACCAACTCACTAGCTAGCTCACCAAGCCGAGTTGGCTCACCATTTGGCCTAAGTGCTTCCTCTACCACTTTCTTTGATTTATATCCCTATTCTTTCCATTTTTAATCTATCTTTTAATTATATTAAGCTCAATTAAGGGAAAATTAATTATAAATTTCTTCATTAACGGGGAAGTACCTTATTTTGGCTTTGTTATAGGGTTACTCGGATTTTTGGGCCATTTTTTGGCTCGTCATAATTGTAGTGCTCTTCTTCACTTACGGGATAGTGAGCTCATCCGTAACATCCCCATTATAAGATACTAGAACAAGGGAAAAAAATAAAAAATTATAAACGTTCTCTGTTATGAATTATATAATTCAAACACACGTTCAAGTTTTAATAATTGTTCTCTGCCCAAACAATGCAGTTTGGAACACACAATTTCCTTTTAAAACTAATGTTCTTTGTTCACATATTTACAATATGGAACACACATTCAGTGTCATTCAATCATATAACAGATTCTATATGCTGTTGTAAATGACTCGAAGAACTACCGATCTTCCATTTTCATGGCTCGGAGTTTCAACGATCTCTCATTTCATGACTCGGACAACTACCGATCCTTCATGTTCATTCATGCATAGTATAATATATATACAAGGTTCTCTTAACCGTTTCCGGTTATCGAAGTGATCCATTTAAGAAGCCTATCTGAATATCTGTTACTGATATTCATCTGACATCCTGCATCTTAAATTAAGTGATTAGGACAACGCAACCAACACTTGCGATACTTTGGCCAAAGATTTTCACATGCTTTGCATGATCATATTCCTGGATGTGATACACACCAATGGAATACGTCCTTCACCTCACTTCACCTGTTATCTAGAATGGTCTTTCCTGGTTCCTACCAGTCCTTCCAATTTAAGGTCAAATTCTAACTTCCAATTTCCAACTAGCAATATGAACGAATATAGGAAGGCACTCATGGTAACTAAAGATACGCAGACATACGGTGTCGTTCCCAATGACTCCGTGTGTCTAGTTATCTTTAGTCCTCCGGAGTCACTCCGTATACGTGATCATACTCCTATCCCCAGCCAAGAACTTAATATTCAACCTATGTATTCTTGATGATTTAATTCGGGAGGGCATTGTCATATGTCAGTTATAACATTGTGTCGTCATGAAGACCCCGCCTTCATGAAGACACTGTGCTGTAGCTGGCGTATGTCAATGTCCTACGGAATCCTCCCATCGAGAGTACACATCCTGCTCAAGTGATTTGGATATGATCTTAATATTTAAGATCAACTTTCAGCAACCATGTTGATCCTTTATCCTCATTCCTGTTACAGTTGTAAGGAGCTAAGAGAGACTAAATCCATCTTCTAGCTTGCTATGCATCTTCTCCTTCGTACCGAAGGGTTGCATTTTCTCTACTTGGTTCTTTTCTTAATCATTGGATTAAGCAGCCCGTTACCGACGAGACGTAATAAGTTTAACCTATTAAACTTAACCAAGTTTTCCACAACTGTAACCAAATTCAGAATTCTAGCTTATTAGACGTCATTTAAACGAGGTCTAATTCTCAATAAATGTATTCATTTATTCTCCTTAACCTTACATAGTTAAGGTCTATTAGCCCTGGATATATTTATCCCATATCCTTACTTTCTGAATTTAACATTCGAGGCTATTAACGGAGTCCGAATACGAAGTTCGGTTGCTCCTAAGTTATTTGATATTCCTTAGCTTCCAAGCTAATCCTGAATACCTATCAGTTATGAGATCATGTTCTTCCTAATCCTTTTAATGTCAATTAAAAATTCATCTTAACCCAAGTATGAACTAATTGCACATTTCAACTTAAAAGTTACATTTAGGTAAGAATAGAAATCAGTTCCCTTTAAATCCATCCAAGGACAATTGAATAATTCCAAATCAAGAAATAACATTATATTTCCAATTTAATCAACAATATCAAACTGATATAGTCATCAAAATATCACACTTGTATTCATTAATCCATTTCATAATCTATACAGTTGCCAGTCCAAATTACTGGACTTTGTTTATATAAAACAACATTACAACTCATAGATAGAAGAATGTACTTTCTTCTTTTCACAATTCCTCGTAGAGGAATAATAACTAACAAATACAATTCATCTTCAGACAATCAAAAGAAGTATCAGAAAACAGCCATGTCTTCATTTTAATCAAGTTCCATCTGCAAAATTACTTGCATGGGTCAGTTCAATGAACTGAGCATATTAAGCACTTGTCATTAAAATGAGGTGCTCCAATTAACTGTCTCAATAAAAGAACCCTGCTTTTATGAAACGACAGTATGAACATCAATCAAGAATTAAGTATAAAAAAGAATGAACAACATAACAACTGAACCATCTAAATACCATCCCAATCAGTCAAAGAATTGCTGTCCTATTTCCCACATAACCATTACAAGACGCAATTTCCTTCCACAGTTCCAGATTACAACATTTGTAAAAACTAGGAATACTAGTAAACATACTGTTGTTATAACATAACTGCTATCCCTTCCCTTTCCTTACATTAGTAATAAATGCAAAGGATAAAATCTAACTGAAATGTAAACCAATTACTTTCCTTTCAGTTCATGCATCTCATTTGATTCCAAGCAATCAAGTACAGACGAGAAAGCAAACAACAATAAATATAGTTGCTTATACCCAAGCAATTACAAAATTCGTTCTAAACGATTACAGATTTCCAACTGTATGAGAGAAGAAAAGATCATTTTTCCAAGTTTTCCATTCACATTCCTATTTCTTTCCTCATGACTGTCCTAAAAATTGAATCCAAACGAGACACAAATCAAGATAACAGTTCAGAGTGAAACTTACAAAATCCATTCGGAATTCACTTTCCAACAACAAGAAATAGTTCCATTCATATTCAGCTTTAAATGAAAACAAGGATGAATTTATCGTCCTTATCAATACTTCATTTAAATCAGGCTCATACGAATACCATAAACAGGTTAGTAAAACATCGTATTCATCATAGGACAAGCAATATAAAGATGCATACTATGTACTTACTGTACTAGAAGATTCCATACTTCTTTCACTATATTTTAACCAAATAAACAGTTATACAGCCACGTAATCACTTATTCACATGACCTTCTATATCCATGAACGCATACAGTTCATAATAACAATTTGCACATTGTTGTTACCTACAGCAAGACCAATTCATATTGCACAGTAAAGCTCTATTATTGCTATTTCCATAACTCAATCAACAAAAGAGAAAAATTCATTCCCTTAACTATTTCAATAAGAAAACATCCATTTCCTTCAAATACAACAAGAATCAGTCAAGTCGAATTCACTTTTTTGAATGACAGTGCAAAATCAGAGATCTCCTGAAACATTCCAATCTTCCATTTGTACAGGAAAACACAGCACTCAGGAAACAATTTAAATGCCACTGTCATCTCTATCAAGCTGAACCTATAACGTTCAATAAAACCAAATTACCGTTTCTTTCAAAATTTAAAACAACAGAAAAGGGAAGAACTCGTTTCCTTTTTAAATCCAGAAAAGAAACGATATCAAAACCAAATCGCACAGTATGCACAATTTTATTTAATATACCATATGAAAAGAATGCCCAGTTCGTATTCTATCTCGATCAACCATTTAATCCAAAAACAACATTCTCCTATTTCATAATGAGGTACATAACTCAAAATACAATATTCATATATCAATACCTCTATCAAGGCAAACCCGCATAGGGTATTAGATACGTAAGCCTGGTACAGTCAAGACAGACTCAAACAACAAACTAATTCCCATGCATTTCTCCATTTATTTGCACAAAAATACAAAACCAAGTTCTTGTTCACAACTACAGTCCGAACTGGAAGATCAAACCGCATCAATAAGACACAACAAGATCAACTTTCCACCAAGGCAAGAGGAAATACAGTTCATTTATAAGTTCAGAAGGAAAACAATTACTTTCCTTAACTTTCACGAATACCCAAATCGCATTCATCCATTTCTTTTACAAAAGAAAAGCACAACATACAGAATATGACTATCACTTCCAACAACCGAGCTCATAATGCTCATTAAAACTCAAATGCTATTTCCTTCAAAATCTAAAATGCTATTTCCTTCAAAATCCAAAATAGCAGAAGGAAGAGGAACTCATTTCCTCAAAATTTTCAATAAAGAAACAACTTCAAACAACTCGCACAGTTAATACGTTCCATCACTCAAGTTCGTATTAGCAAAAGAACGATTGCTTCAATAATGAAAAACAAACTCATACAACATGTACAGTTTTCATTCCATATAATCATTTACAGAGAAGTACCCAGTTCGAATTCTTATCAACAAACATCTCAAAATTGATTCATGCACAGCTAAGTATTCATAAGCAGAATTTCCTTATAATTTTAGTAAAGAACAGTCCTCAATACTGTCAAACAAACCAACACAACATGACTATATTTCCAACTCAATAATATGCAAAGACAGTTCAATCACAACAACAAGAAAACGATTCTACCCAAGTCATTTCCAACATGACAGCAAAATCGACTAAACCCAAATCATCTCAGTCATGACAGCAATCAAATAAACCCAAAACCCCCTTCATCAGAAGAGCAGGGTTGTTTTAATGAGACGCTTAAACAAAGCAAGTGTTTTAAAGAGAAGGGCTTAACATGCCTGCAAATTTTTCCTCGAAGCTCAAAGAAAACCGCGTCTACAGGTGTATTTCCTTCCACGACGACAACAACAAGCTTTCCAAACAATCCCTTCCTCTACAGGCTCAAAAAACAGCCTTCATTTTCCAAAGAAACAATGATAATCAACCAAACACAACTGGTTCGACTGAACCAAGAAAAACCAAATGCAGAGCAACTTTCCAAAAATCCGAACAAACACAAATGACCAACAAAAATTCCTCCATACTCTTTCCAAGGCTGGGCTGGTCACGAAGACCAAGAAATTAAATGCATTAAAGGCTCTGCCTTTTCCTATTTCCTCACGCCACCGCCGACTTGGGTTGGCGAACCACCAAATTCAAATTTTGCATGCAAACCAAGTTTAGTCTCATGACTAACTAGATACCTCTAGCTTTTCCTATTCCCGCCAAACTTGGCGCTGTCCACGCAAGGACTCACATTTATTGCCATTAAATTTCCTTCCATCCTTATCCTTTCCATCCCCCATGGGTCTGTGCGTCCCCTTCTAGGTTAGGATTAGTTTAGGATTAACAATAGTGTTCATACCTAGGTCATAGGTTAATAGAACTTAGGTCTATTTTTACCATTTATACAATTTAAAAATCCACATAGGATAGTAGTTTAGGATGTAAGGTAGAACTTAGGATTAGATTAGGATCTAATCCCCTTAGCACCTAACACTTAATTAATCAACCTCCAATCCAGTCTTTCCGACTGTCATCAAATTTCAACACTGTGCAGGACATTTCATCCCACGTTATACATACCTGAGCCACCCGTATCCAGGCATTTCTCGCCTTACGAGGTCTCACGTTACGACAGTGTATGGTTCGTGAATCGAACCTTTTCCGTTGGCATCTACGTGCCAGCTGTTCATACCTGAAATCAGGTGCTGCACATTTATATCAACCTTCAGTCTGGTTTAAGAGTAAATCGACAAAGCGATCACAAGAAGGCCACAACATACTTTGGATCAATGGAATTGATTCAAGGTGTGCTGTCAATCAGCGAATAGAGTTCAGCAAGCATACGACAAATTTTTGTCACATCAACAAACATACAAGCAATAATAATCGATGTCCCATGTAAACAAATTCTGCGTATACAAGAGTCCGGATTAGCAACACATTCCCTTAAGATCAAAATATATATCTTAACATGTTTGCCTTCATTTCAGCGATTCATAACATTATAAAAATAATCACCAAGATAACTTACAAAAATCGGGTGTTACATCATCCAATATAGCCTTATGGTAAAAGAGCCCCTCTTTTTATGCTATAAGACACTTTCTCTCACACTCGAACATTGTTTTGCACCCTTGTTCTTGTGTACGCCCTTTTGTTCTTGTTTACATGTTGTTCCTCTACTTACAATTGAGACTTATTATGGCCTCAGATAGACACTAAATCACTTTGGATATTTATCTAGTCCTAATCACATACTATTGTTCATATGATTCCTAAGTAAGAAAATTACTAATTAACCCATGTATTTGACCATCTTTGCTTGCTTTTCTGTTGTCATTTTTGGTCTTATACACATTCTTTCCCAATCCGACCTTCAACCCTTCGGTTTCTCTAAGTTTGGACACTAAGCACTCAACCAAGACACCAGCACTAGGTGTCCTTATTCCCTCCGGGTTCCCTTGACCTCTTTGTACTTTTCTCACATATTTTGGGTCCTTTCTAGTTGTTTAGGCATCTTATCTTTTTGGTAGTCATTCTTTTCAAGGTTAATTATGAAATTCAAGAAAGGGAATCATATAAATATAAAGTTATGTGATCATAATAAAGGACCAAGCACTAAGCATTAGTTATCACCACCTAAGGTTGCATTCAAAGGCCATTACAAGAGCACTCAAGCATCCATCTAGCATCCACACATAAGGGCAAGGGACTGATACTTCTACATACACGCATAAGAGGGGAAGTTCATTATTTCATGCACACATATATTTACATTTCTTACATTTAGCTACTTACTCACTATCAAGTGTGACACGCACAAGAGCCACCTAGGCATGATTTCGACACACACGCACATAGAACTACATTGGGTCTGAGATGTAGTGCAACTCTCACTCATAAGTTCACTACGTGATATCCGAGGATAGTCTGACCCTCATTTGTATTATTTTCTTTTTGGGATTTGATGCACTTTTGAGGGTTTATAGGTTCATTTATTCATTACAAAGTTATCAATGACATCGGTGATCATTGTGTGACATACTAGCGACAATAAGTGAAGGAAAATGAATACCTTGCGACCCTACGAAGGAGGTTTTATGAGGTTCTAAGTATTCATAGGAACCCATAATAGGTCGTGGTGCCCGCAGTCCCCCGACCCATTCCAGGTGCCCCACTCCAAGAAAATTTTGTGGTTGCACAATTTTCTTAGGCTCTGTGTGACACTTCTCCCACTCTATTCACTAGTTTGTCACTTCGGCATAATATAGGAATAATTGTGAATCAATTAAGTCTTTCTATCTATTCATTTACAACTAGGGTTCCATAATAACTAGCTTATTTTGTTTGGGTATATTTTGTACTTTAATACTTATTCATTTACTATTATGTTACAATTAGATTTCGGCATTTATAAATTCTATATTTTCTTAATTATTTTGGTGAACCCGTCTCGCTTGAACACTCTTGGGTCTTCATTCTTATTCATTTATTTTATTAGGCGCTCATCATCATGGATGTTTCCATCCACGCTTATTTACAGAATCATCCTGATTGTATCAATAAGCTCAAATCCTATTTAGCTAACACTTATATCCATCCTCACACATCACCTGAATATGTCTATCATAAGTTGACCTCCACAATGTCTCTTAATGAAGTCCACATTACTTTCACATCATATGAGTTTCCTTTAAAATAAATGTTATAACATGATCCCCTTTGTATATTCAGGTTTGTATTAATAATATTGGGGTTAAGCGTGCCTTAGTTGACAATGGTTCTGGCCTCAACATTTGTAATATTTCTTTCCTCCATCAATTGGGTATTTCTGAAGATACTTTGACTCCTTCATCGGTCTTTATTTGTGGATTTGACAATATCCCCAAGTGTGTCTTGGGTACCATTGTCCTCCCGTTCATGTTGGTCCATGTATACTATCTATTCCATGTCGGGTAATGCCCAACAACCTTAATTATAATATTTTGCTTGGGTGGCCTTGAATTCCATGCATGCATTCCCTTCAACTCTCCATACGCAGACTTAAATTCCTCTATCAAGGAGTTGTCTATGATGTTCCAGGAGATCCATCACCTTTTGCATATTTCCATTCTATTGAGCCCTTCGATAACGTTCCCATTTCTTCTACTTCTACTCACGATATTTATAAATATGGTATTAGATATAAATATTTACAACATTATGGCTTATCTAGTAGTGGTTTGGGCCCGCAAGAAAAAGGAGATACATAACCTTGGGATATTCCTACTCAATCTAACAAATTTGGTTTGGGATACCATCTTCTGTCTATTTCTTCTTCATAATCTTATACTGCATTAAACACTTATTTGCTTCCTCTAGTATACCTAGACCTCATCATTGATTCTAATACTAGTGTTTGGGATCATTTAGACACTTTTGCAATTGATGATTCTATTATGGAATACATGGGAGTTTACGATCACCTCCTTCTTCTCATCATAAGAGGCATTCTCCATTACTTATTAATGTTACTAATTACTTTGGAGAGTGTGATACACTCATCGATGGTACCAATCCTCATTATATTGTTCCTACTGACTCATACATTGAGGACCGGTTAGATCTTCGCAATGAAGATACTATCCAATATAACCTTGTCACTTCGATCACCCACAAATAGTTTTGTTATTCGCTTCTCTCATTCCCGATGAGAAAAAGGATATTAACAAAGTTCTCCATGAATTATATGATATTTTCACATGGGATTATAGTGATATCCCCGGTATTGACCCATCTATTTCCATGCATAACATTTTTCTTAACCCTTGTGTCAAACCTATTCGACAGTAAAATCCATAAAATGCACCCAAAAGTTGTACTCTTGGTCAATGAATAAATCCAATGACTACTACGATGCCTAGGGATCACAAACATTCATACTACTATATATCATGTGCATGATAACCTATGTGTGGCCACTTCTTTGGAAAGGCCATGTCACACAAGCTCTTATGTCGGGCTCTTTGTTGGCCCACTATGAAGAAATATTGCCTTGATTATGCTAAGTCTTTGTGAAAATGCCAAAAAGAAGGCGACCTCCACCATGCACCTACTTATGACCTTCAGTCGATTACCCCATCTTGGCCCTTTTCCTTATGGGGTTTCAAACTTATTGGCATGATCAATCTTGAGTCATCTCGAAGGCTAGAAGTACATTATTATGGCAACAAAATGTTTTACTAAATGAGTAAAAGTTTCACGTCTACAAATTATCACTAGTCATGATATCTATCATTTTATTATTACTCATATTACTACACACTCGACATCCCCTATATCATCATTGAAAATGGATCCTATTTCAATAATAAGGATTTCAAAAGGTTTTTCACAAAATTCACAATTAAACAATCATCCTCTACGCCTTACTACCCACTGGGTGACAAACAAGATGAAGAAACCAATAAGACCATTGTCAAAATCTTACATAAGACTGGATACTAGCGGTGATGATTAGAACAATCAACTCCTATATGCTCTCTAGGCCTACCATACTAGTGTGCATACCCCCATGAATGCTACACCATTCTCACTAGTATACGATGTTATATCCATCATTCCTCTAGAACTTGAAATTCCATCACTACAAGTCTCACTCAAAGGCATATTAAAAGATAATGAATATCGAGAAAATGCTTACAAGAGTTGGAGATGCTTAATTCCCTCGGGTCCAAGTTCTTGAGAGTCTTTGATTATATCAATCTCGCATCTCTCAAGCATACACATGCAAAACTTTCCCTCACAAGTTCAATGTGGGTGACCTTGTTCTAAAAGAAAATAAAAAAACACAAATGTTGAGGCCTCTCTTAAAGAAAGCTCAAACCCAACCTGGGTTAGGCCCTTATGTTGTCACCGATAAACTTGGGGGTGGTTTCTATCACCTTGATACCCTCCTTGGTAAGAAAATTAAAAACCCACTTAACATTATGCATCTTAAACGATATTATGCATAAACATTACACTATTACCTAATGACGCACTCTTGTGCTATGGTTCACACTTGACTGTTGAGGGCATATTATACACATTAACCTCACACACTACACACTACACACTACACACACATCATGCATTACACACTTTACATATCATGCATTCATCTCTTTCTACGCAGCACCTACTCTATGCATTAATGATATATCATTCTTGCATCTAATTCTACACACTACGGTCAATATCGTATGATGCACTCTAGTTCCACGGTCCATACTCGACTACTAAGGGTCTACATATCAAATGGATATCACCACACTCATGTGTTCACCCACTCACTCACTCCCTACACTCTATGCTTTATCGATCACATCTTTCTAGTGCACACATTCAAACCATTTCCCGATGATGCACTCTTGTTCTATGGTTCATTCTTGACTACTGAGGGGGCATGTATAAATGAAACTCATCTCATAAACACTCATTCACATTTTCTCAAGGGACACGCGGATCCTATCACACTCATACTCCATTCAATTCCATATCATTCATAGTATACGCATATCTTGCTTGCATTTACTTTTGCTTACATATACTTGCATGATAAATCTTGCTTATTATGTTAGCTAGATACACTATATATCATTATCTTTTCCATTTACACATAATTGTTCAATTTCTTTCTATTTGTGATCGTAGATTATATAGATCGATACACACAACATGGATGCTTGGTGTATTACCTCGAGTAGTCTCACATCAACTCCCGAGTTCATCCACTTTCGTACACTACATGTGTTATTGTTTCATTTTTCATAGCACATTATTGTATCAAACTATACAAACTTTGACATAATTTTTATCTCTCTAACATGTTAAAGGGTGCTTCATGTGCAACATTTGTTTTACATATCTATTTGTTTCAATGGTTGTCTAGTATATTTCTTTCTCTTGTATCTCATTGCTTGTCATTGTTTGGGATTTTCCATATGTCTTTCTTATTCTATGATTATATATATGATTGCAACCATTATGTACTGGATTATCTTGCAACATCATGAGTGATGTCCCATATTTGAAACCCTCTTTTCATGGTCTACTTTTTCTTCTTGCATGTTTATACTTTATTTTTGTGTGCTTAGTTTACACATTGTATTTTACATGTGTGTTTATCTTGCTTGTACTAACACTTGTATCCTATCCATTTTGTTGTGTGTGCCTTGGTTTCTACCAAACACACTCCCTCCCCCGCAAGCCATCAATTTGAACACATCGGTCAGTCCTCTTTTGGGTTGCATACTCGCGTTGGAAATGTCACATGCACACCAAATGAGGGGGCATATATCAGTGAATTAGTCACCCCATACAATAGTTCATAATCATCACATAACATAGTTCAATACCGGTACAACATAGTCATCAGTCACAACAATGACTCAAATCCTGACTTGGGTCCTTACCAAAACAAAGACACCAACTCCCGGACTGAAAGTAATGTCTGGATACCCCCGACCCTTCATTGACATTTTGTGACCTGGGGAAATTACAAAAAAAAAAATCAATTCAACACATTTCTTATCACTTCACACAATAGATTTTACAGGAAATCATCCCTTCAACACTCGACATGCAAGCACTACGCAACATTTTATACTTTTACATTGGATCTGAACTATTTCAAAATGGATCATATTTTTACATACCATCTGTAGTGGTGTTCACACTTCAAGAAGTATTTAAAGGTTGGAGGATGACACCAGAATTTTCTCCCTACACTTCTTCCAGTTCTTGGCGTGAGATTGCCTAAAAATCATTCATCCAAATCATCTTCAAGATCATTTCTATCTCATTCACTCATCATGGATCAAGTGCACATGTTCCTTTTTGTATTTTCACATACTTCTTACATACTTTTACTTGTTTTGATCATATACACACGTATTTGACTACTTGATCGTTCTTCTCTTTTGTAGGTTCGTCCTTATGAGAAGTGGTAGTCACATCACATCAACAACATCATTCACACATCAATAAAAATTAACACATTATCATCTACGTCAACAATGGTACAACATGAAATCTGCACATACACTCTCGCCTAGGATAATCATCATCAATTTTCACTTCCTCTTCTCTAGCTTCCACGCTTCACATTTTTATCACTCCACACTTTTTCTTATCTCTCAACACATTGTTTGCCATCAATCTACATGGTTATCAAGTACAGATCTTCTATCTACTTTATATCATCGAGCATTCACTCAAAAACATAAAGTGGGGGAAAATGTAGACACTAAATCATGCACTTTGGATATTTAACTAGTCCCGATCGCATACTATTGTTCATATGATTCCTAAGTTAAAAAATTACTAATTAACCCATGTCTTTGGTCATATTTACTTTCTTTCTGTTATTAATTTTGGTCTTAGACACCTTCTTTCCTATTTTGACCTTCGAACCGTCGCTTTCTCTAAGTCCGGACACTAGTGCCCAACCAGATGCCAACACCTGGGTGTCCCTATCCTCCGGGAACCCTTGGCCTCTTTGTACTTTTAGCACATCTTTTGGGTCCTTTCTTGAAATTTGGGAATCTTATCTTGTTGGTACTCATCATTTTCGGGGTTAATTAATAAATTCAAACAAGGGAATCATATAAATATAAAGTTATGTGATCATAATAAAGGACCAAGCACTAAGCATTAGCCATCACCACCTAAGGTTATATGAAAATGCCATTACAAGAGCACTCAAGTATCCATATAGCATCCACACACAAGGGAAAGGGATTGATACTTCTACATATAAGCATAAGAGGGGAAGTTCATTCTTTCATGTGCACTTTTATTTACATTTATTTCATCTAGCTACTTGTTCTCTATCAAGTGCGACACGCACAAGACCTACGTAGGTATTGATTTCGACACACACACACTTAGAATAAACTTGGTCCGAGATGCGGTGTGGCTCTTGGTCATAAGTTCACTACGTCATAGTCGAGTATAGTCGACCCTCATTTGCATTATTTAGGTCATTTATTCATCGCAAGACATCAACGATCATTTTGTGACATATTAGAGAAAATAAATGAAGGATAGTGAATACCTCATGACCCTCTAAAAGATATTTTTCGAGGTTTTGAGCGATCATAGGCTCCCATAACAGTCTCCGCAACGCCCACAAGCTAACCCATTCCAAGTGCCCTAGTTTAAGGAAATCCTGCGGTTGCATAATTTTCTCGAGGCTTTGCATGACACTTCTTGTTGTAAGTGATAAAGAATGAGATGGGGGTGAATCAATCCCCAATAAAAAATTTCACTCTATACTTCAAACATCAAACACACATGCTCATGAAACACATATATTAATGCATGATCACAATTAGATATAATTCACCATGAAATATAATTCACCAAAGAAAGGATTCATGTATACATATCAATAAGAACACAATATATACTCAAAACCTTTCTTTATTGATATTCAAATCATATCACAACAAATGATGCCTTCAACAATACATCAACAAGATACAATCAAGTGATATCAATGCAATCAACTATGTCTCTTGAATACACAAGAGTATATTCCTCTTTTGCACAAGACTTCAGCTCATAATCAGACTTGCAAATACTTCAGAGACCTGGAAATAACATCAACACACTCTGAATATAACTATCAACACATGACACCAACTCTTTCCTCCATAAACTCGCCATCAATGAAAAGTTTCATCATCCTTTTCTTTTCTCAAATCCACCTCATGAAAACACCACCAACTACTGACCTAGAATGAAATTCTAGGGGTTTGGGCTAGGCCCAAGGGGTTTTTCTTTACAACAAAATTTTCTTCAAAAGAAGGTAAAAGGGGTTCGTAAGATTAACATCATAAAGACCCAAAACTTCACTTTTAAAGCATATTTTTTATTCAAATTCAAAATATGTCTGTTTTAATCCTTTATATCAACCATACCAATTTAAAATCATCCCATAAGAATCACTAGAACATTCAAAAATTACACATATAGGTCAGCCTAGCAAAAACCCTTCATTCATGCACTGTAAATCCTCAAAATCCCATCATTGAATGAGAAAAATCCCCTAACACAAAAACTATTTTTGTTCAAGCTCTAAAATAACCACACATGTTTAAAATGACATTTAAACATAATCCATGGTCACAATTTCATGAACTAATCAGATTATTTCATTTAATGGTCCCAGAGCTCATTACCTACAAAAAGCACATATTTCCAGACCATGTCTTCATCTTTTGGCCTCACGATCACCAAAGAACACCTAAACTATAGCATGTGACCACTAAATGGATATCCCAAAACCTGTAGAACACTTCTGGGCTTGTTTGAGCTCATGAAACAATCACCGGTTGAAACCATAGAAACTTTTACCTTCACTAAATCAAGCTTCCCAAAAATTATTTTTACAAATACAACTAATTTTCACCCTTCCAAATACATTCAAGACCTCAAAATGGAATAATTTGATTCCAAATTAATCCATATTCACATTACAGGTGATATAAAGCATTAACCAATCCATTTCATGCACTAACCAACTTAATCTTTTAGTAAAAGTAGTTATGTCCGAAAAGAAAGAAATCTTCTTTCTCAAAAATATACCTAGGAACCATATCAAAATTCACCATCAAGAGAAAAACTTATATCAATGGAAATATCTATGAATTATATTTCTAATAAAACTTGAATCACCTCATAAATCCTCCTATAGCTCCTGTAATGTCAACTTTACTAAAGACTACTTCTAATTGCCCCAAAAGCGCCCTTTGACCAATTGTCATAAATGAAGCATACTTGACCATTTATCAGCATCACCATGACCTAAAAATATCATGGAAATCAATAATAACTCACATAAATCATATAATAATCATTTAGTTTAACTCCTTTGGACAACCTTGTCCCAAACTGAACTTCTTCATAAACATGCCTATTAGAGTGGGGTCTACCCATCACCACAAGCTCTACCATACATTTTCGAAACCCGGAGGAGTCCTATAAAATTAATAATCATCATCCAATAATTATCAAGCAAAAATTTCCACTTAGGAAGTGAATCACTCAAACCACTTTTAAGTCTCATGCAAATCACAAGATTCGGGGTGAGCATCGAAGATCCAATTAGAGCATGAAAAGAACCTTGTTCTTGACCTTGTTTCACCAAAATTGACATAACATGTAAAATACTCATCATGGAAGCTTGAAATTTTTCCCACATCACCATGACACACCCTTCATACATCTTCGATCATTAAAATTTCATAAATATCTCTCAATAATTCCATCCACTGAGACTTGCATAGCTATCCCTTAGGGTTTTGCACTGTAAAGGCTAGGGTCAAATGAAATAACACTATTACTCATCATAGAAACACTCAAAAAGATCCTAACATATCTATTACACCATAAATAAACTACCTACATGCATCCATGATCTCATATAGCTCCATAACTCATCCACGTGTAATCTAATAGCCATACCTTATCCAAATGAGAACATGTAACATGGTCACCAACTTGTATCTGCACCCTAAAACTCATGTGAGTGCCCACTCACTCCAAAAATATGCTCTCTATCATGGAAAGATGCTTCTTAATTCACCAAGAAGCTCATACCACCATGAAATTTCACTTAGGCTAGCTAGATCACTGATTGGGTATGCAAGGACAAGCCATCATCACTAGATCACCCGATATCATCATGTCATCATCATCCTCGGGATGCTCGACTCTACTCCATCATCCAATTTTTCATTAATGAAGTTTTTCATGAATGACAACAACTATGCAAGAGCGGGCCAACACTTCTCCCTCTTTGCTCACTAGTTCATCACTTCAAGATAGCCCAAGAGTAATTGTGAATCGGATAAGTCTTTATATCTCTTCATTTGCAACTAAGGTTCCATATTTAATAGCTTATTTTTCTTGGGTTTATTTTATACTTAATTACTTATTCATTTACTGCAACATTGTAATTGGATTTAGGCATTTATAAATTCTATATTTTCTTAATCATCTCCACTCTTGCATGATTCATCACCTACTATAAGATGAGTGGTCAACTATCCCACATCGCATGAAGACACCTTATGTAATCAATTCACTACTTATAGAGTTCCACAAATAGGGGGTTATCATTTCTCTTAGGTATTTTATTACATGCAAACAAATCCTCATCTAAGTCCAACATCTTACAACCTATGTGTTTTCGCACCCTTCTTTTCTTGATTTTTGTGCTTCTTGCTCTTTTTGCAAACGCACCATGGAGGATGCTCTTTCCTTACTTGAGCTTTATAGGATTTTTTCTCATCCTCCGCAACTTATTCTTGGTAGAGATAATTACAAATCATGGCATGCTTCTATAAAACATTATTTAATCACAAGGGCCTTTATCTCTTTCAAGATGGGCAAGTTCCTACACCCACATATCATTATCGTCTTGAAGACTACCTCGACATGTATGACTATATTGTTAGTCACTTGATGTTACATGTCTTGAGACATCTCCGCCTTCATGTGGCGCACTCACACCCTCCTCACACTATTTGGAGCATTTTTCAGTCTTTATTTAGAAACCCTTTAGAGACCACCACCGTTGCTCCTTCTCCGATGGTACAATTGTCCCTTCTTCTTCATGTGATGACATTTTTCTAATACAGACTTAATTGTTTCTATATCTCTGATGAATAGGATTTTTCTTCTAGTTTTGATGATGAGAGTACTATTAGGACTCCTCTTAGCCGTATTTCGATAATGTTGATACTCCTCCCTTCCCATCATACATCGAGAAATCTTGTTCCCAACCTCATAATTTTATTACATCTTCCTCCTTTCCACTTTTGGTGTGTGGGGCCCTTTCCACTCCTCCTCCATAATTTGTTTCATACCTATCAGACATCACTCTTCTATTTGTCGAGCCACCCTTTAGGGACAAGTATATGCCGTAACTTCATCGTCTCTTCACAATGCCTACTTATGATGCAAGAAAGGGATTTTATCATCCTTTACAGGTGTGTTTTAGAGGAGTCCATCATCTCCTTTTTAGGAATTCCCCTTCTAGAACTATTATCACTTCCACTTTTTGGAGACCATCACTAATCCACCACTTCTTGTGGATCCTCTCTCTATTGTTGTGGGGGTTGTTGTTTTTCCTTCACTTCACTTGGGCATCCTTTCTATGGATGTTCCTCTTTCACACTCTAAAATTTATACACTCATGGAATTAATTTTGGTTTCTTTGCACTCATTTGTTAGACGTATGCCACATTTTAGTGGACCAGATTCGAGTTCTTCGTACTCTCACGCCTTCGGTTTCCTTCGCGGAGTGGGAAGACTTCGAGTACTCCATTTTTGTCCTTCCCAAGGGAAAGAGCATTGTTCGATGTGGTTGATATTCTTTATTCTAGAGGACGAGGACCACGTCATAGATGCTCTTCTTGGAAACTTCCTAAAAATGCGAGTTCGAGATCCGGCTATGGCTTCACATCTTCTACAGTTCCTCTTGTCTACCTCCTCTCTTATCTTCTTCTTCAAGAGATATTACAATTTGTACATGGGTACCTTATCGGATTTTAGTTTTTGGGACCCATTTGACGCAACTTTTTAGGTTTTTAGGGAGTCTTCTATCTCTTATAAGTGGATATTTTCCCACCGGGTTTTCCTCTCGCTACTTGAGATCCTTTTTCATGGGTGCCTCATTAGGTGTAGTTGTGAGACCCATTTCTCATTCCCGACTTTTCGCCTCATCCTAAGTTATGATAAATGGGGATTTTTAATGTGTGTACTTTCCTTGTTATCTTGTGGCATTGTCTACATCATGTGGCGAGTCATCTCACTTATGTGAGATCATAAGTCTTAGGTGTCTTAGGGGATATGGTAGATTCCTTCATAGATTTTTTTCATATACTTCAATATGCATTAGTGCATCATACAAGAGTTACTTTCCATTTAAGGAATGAAACTCCTCTTCTTCACTTGTGGAGGTATGATTGTCATGCATTGGGAGTTACACATCACTCCTATTTGTACCCCTTCTTTTTTAGATCTATGAGAATGAGCAGACCTTTTCTTTGCATGAACATTTCATTGTTGAATGTTTGTTTCCTCATGGAACTTCATCATGCTACCATTCGAGTGAAAATCAGTTGATGTGCACATTATCCCACATGATCCTCATTCTCTCTTTCTTTGTCACACATAAAATTCAATGATCTTATGAAGGAGATCATGGAATATATGGGTCATAGCTCATTGGTAAGTTACTCAAAATGTTTATGGTCAAAAGGAATTTTGACATAGTAATAAGTTCCCCATTTGGTTTTGAATGTGGTCTTATGTGTATATTTAGGTGCTATTTGGATTTGGTTATATCCTAAAATATCCATCCATAAGGTATATAACATCTCATAGTTTTTCATGACATCAACTATGGTGTTGATGGAAGGTTCCAAACATTATCCTTTGGACATGCAAGGTTGAGATTGTGAAAGTCAATATAAGTTTTAATGACAAGCATGTCATTCTTCTTAACGAGGATGATATCGAATACCCATTTATAATAATCAATGGGGTGAATGAACTTAACATCAATAATATTAACAATTTATTGATGGAACAAGTTATAAATCTCATGGGGAACTTGCAAATCTTTATACAAAATAGAGTGGTGTCGGGGTAGGTGATAATTTTATGGAAAATAATGTTAGGGTAAATGTGAGGAATGTTGAAATATCCAAAAGTAAATAGCTCTTTGTTTTTGCAAAGGTATTCACTATGTTTATCATGGAGAGGGGGAAAAAGTTACCAAACATGATAACACTAAAAGGATCATCATTAATTTTTACATTAAAGATGTTTTCATTTAGCATAGTATTGCTATCTTGAAAATGATATGGTACTTCAAGAATTTTTATGACCAATTCATTGACAATGTTATTGCTGCAACAATGAAAGTGTCAAAAAGTGAAGTGTTATTATGGAGGTGGCCTCTTTTATGATGTTGTGAAGGGAGGATGTCCTCACGAGCATTGAGTATTTCAATAATGGCCTCATCATTTTCAATAGTTGGTAGGGATCATTATATTTAACATGTATATCAAGGGCCACATATCTCTTACAATCATAAAACTCATGATAACTAATTTGGAGTACATCCAAGACATTAGCATCTAGATCGACATCAAGAGGGGAAGATAAAGGAGAAGCATTTATATCAATGGGATCACCTAGGTTGATAGTACAAGGGATGATAATGTTAGTAATAGATGAATTAGGAAAGATGGGATCATTCATGCTAGTAGCTTAGGGTTTGATGGCATCGTAAAAAAGGTGATAGTAATGGATCATTTGTGTAATACTCGGGTGGACTATCTCGCATTAGATAGAACAAAGCTATGTTTGGTAGAGTTAGATTTGGGCATGAAAAATATAGAGGTGGATGGGAATGGGTATGATGTGATATTTTTGAAGTACCTAAGGAGTATCGAAAAATAACAGATTGGATGGTGGAACATAGGGTAATATACCCTCATCCTCACTATTGCTAGTTTCATAATAAGGAGAGTTGAAATTGTAAGATGTAGATATCATATGGATGTATGTGCTCATGTCAAATTGTGTTGAAAGTGAACGAAAGTAAAATAGCATGATTAAATGTGAGTCCCAATCGTGGTCCCAATATAATCACCATCATTTATAAAGGTGGGAGTAGTGTGGATGATGGGAGTGTTATGGGGCATATTGTGTTTGATGGATTCATCCAAATATTGTGAGTACCATTATGATGAAAGAGAATGAGGGACATGGATCCAAAAAGAGGTGTATGATTTCAAGTCCATAATTTTGTGTAGATGAATGAGGAGACATTGAGAGGGATTTCCTCAAATTTAAAGATGAGAAGAAATTTATCCCGAGGTAACATAATTGGAGGAATCCATAATGTGATATTATTGGGAATTTGTTTTTTTCTAACCATGTTTTGTAATTCGTTTGGCTCATCATCATACAAGTATGTTAGGGTGACATGAATATCGAGTTTGTAGTCATAAAAATCATTATATGGAATGATACATATAATGGTCATATAGTGGGAATACAAAAAGGTTTTCTCGGGAAAAGGTATAGGTATATCCCAAGGATTACAATCAACATTATGCATATACCATCGATAGTTATGGATTACGATGTGATTGCATGCATGCGGTGTATCCATGGGTAACCAAGCAAGAGGTTGAGGAAAGAGGATGATGAAACACCATGATTTTTTTTTGGATTTTCTTGGAACCTACCATGATGGGAAACCAAATATGGCCAAGGGGATTTTCATGATTTTTATCGAATCAATGATAGGTAAGTCGGGTATGCTTTAGATCATGAACCCGAAGCCCAAGTTTTGACTAAAGGAAAAGGAACAAGATTGATGCTATAGATTTCATCCAATAAAACTCATCTTACTTGAGAATCGTGGATGATGACGATAACAATATCTCATTTTTATCATAACATTTTTGATAATTTGATA